>JAVDBV010060380.1:0-12397 GCA_032619315.1 Piper longum
CTGCAACTTGTTATCGTTCCTCCTAATTGGCCTTACTTGCTGATCATGGGGCACTACAATTTGAAGACCAAATGAAGCACATCAAATTTATTTCCTGGATAAGGTTGGCCAAGGGACTGTCAGGTTGAGCATTATCTAGTTGGAATAATTATTTTCTATCTCAACTAAGCTTGAAAAAGAAAGGCTGCTTGTGGCTCAATGGAATGAACGCGCGAACCCATTTTTATTAGGTCGTTATCATATTGAGAGTGGCTGGATGACCAGTGGATGCATTTAATTTTGTCGTGCATACATATGTATCTACTCTTAGCAGGAAAAAACTGTTAAAAAATTGAATTCCGAGTAAAAATCGGATCTGTATCAAACAAAATACTCTAAAAAATTAGATCGTTATGACCTATCTCCTTATTGAAGGGTAGTTTTTAACTAATAAATATCATCACCCAACAAGCTTTTGTCACATATCTATTTAGACATAATTAAATCAAAATTTAATACACTTATTTTGCAAGTAAAGAGATGATGACGGAGGTCAAAATTTTCTCCAAAGTGCAATATCTAAAAAGAACAAGAGGGAGTCAAGAAACATGCATGATCTCGTGGATGAAATTTTAACCATGGAAAGTATGATCATGAGGTAAGCGAAAGAATAATTAACTTCATAACAAACGTCGTGACCATTATAATTTTTTCTTTATTGCAATGTAAATTGTTCGATAAAGAGGAGTGAAATAAAGAGTGGGATAATATCAATGTACTAAGATCATTGTCTTCATGTAATGGTATCATATCATTGTAAATCAATTCTGGAGGGAAATTATTTTATTTAGAAGAATTTAATCACTCCTTTAGTGTCAAAGTTTGTTATATGCCGGTAAATCATGTCAAGGGTAATACAGACATACCCACCTAAACACTTATATCTAAAAAATTTCATCTATCTTTTACTATATGAAATTTGTTTTTTCATATATAAACCATACCAAGGAAAAATTCAAGGACACCAACGTGTTTCACATGTACCAACGTATGTTTTACCGTTGAGCAGCATGCCAAAATCCATCCACATGGGTGCTGTTGTGTGGTCCAAATAATAAATTATGAAAGACTGCTACATTTATTGGGAAGTATGTGGAGATTAACAATGTGGCCCCGTAGCCACCAATCATTTGCGAAGAAAAATCCTAAAACAAAATCTGTAATTTAATTATTTGTGTTCAGAGTATCTTGAAGGTTTTTTATATGAGACTAATATTTTGTCATGCTTTAAATCTATTTTCTGTCTTATTAATATCCTTGTTCTTAACTAGCATTAGCTTTTAGATATATTTGAAGATTACATAGAACTATTTGAACATTCTTTCTCCAAAAGTCTTATGGCATTGTCACATATCACCTGTGTCAAAACTTCTGTCACGGTGATCGGAGACAAATATTCATGTCTTCGGATTTATCAACTGTTGGCATATGATATCAAAGTATATAAGTAAATGAGTTTGAATCGAATAACTCACATAAACCACTAAATTGAACTTGTTAAACGCAACTGTTTTGTGTGAGAAATGTGATCAAACACTTAGAATACACAAAATTAATAACTAAAACATATATGCAAAGTAAAGAGAATAAGGAAGAAGAATTAGACACAAAGCAAACAATGAACTTTTAAAGAGGTTCAGAGTTTCTACTCCTCTCTCTATCAAATCAAGTCTTTTGGTTGAGTAGGTCTTCTGACTTCATTGTATCGAATGATTTGTATACCTTTTACAAGCTCTCCACCAAACTAAAGTAACAAGAAACACTAGCCTCTTACAAGTTCTCCACCGAGCCAAGGCAATTAACAACATACTCCAACACCTTGGAGCAACACCACTGAAGCTAGGTACACCTTACAACACCTTCACCCAATCTCCAAAAAACCTTAGTTTATAAGATATCGTCAAAAAGATCAATCTTTTAATCTATGACAACAATCACATACAAAGCGGTTCTTGATTTTGCACCTTTCACTTTTGAGCACTTTGAATCAACCTCTTTAGTCTTCAAATCCTTACCCTTGATGAGAACAATAGAAATAAATATGTGCATATTAAGACATATTTTTTTCTAATCTCGAAAGTGTCACTCTCATGCCGAGAAAGGGCACTACCATTAAAATTTGTTGGCCCAATTTTCAAGATAGAAGAAGGTGGCTTCAAGCTTTGAAATAAGTAGAAGAAAGAATAGCAAGAGGGGAGAAGAGAAGGATGTTGATGGAGAAAGATTTTTTTATTTACAAAAAAAAGATTACAAAGTAAAAGTTACAAAAATTAGAGATGGGAATTGCTAGGTGAGGAACTGAATTTTTAGTGGGTAGCAAAACATATGAAAGAAATGTGGAAAGAATGATTAGTGGGCAGACGGGAAATTAAGATGGTTTAAATTTCGCTGGGACTCAAGAATTCTATTTTCTCAATGGTGAAGTATTTTTTTGTTATGGGATATTTAGCTGCTTAGCTTTCAAACATGTATATTGAGATGCTATCGTATGAGAATTATCAACTTGGTAAAGATTCAATTTATTAATGGGATGATTCAAAATTCTATATTGTCAAATTGATTGAGAGGCATACAATTTTTAATCCAAATTTCTAGATACTCAAATGTAAAACTCGAGCATTTTGCCTGACAATTTTAGTGTCAATTCATTTCTGATCCCCGACCCAATATCTTTAACTAGCTTTTCTTGTCATGTGTTTACGTATGTTGTGTGCTTTGTGATCCGAGCCAATAGATTTTTGGTGTTAGGCACACCTAGCAGAATACCATGTAGCCATGACGGTGAAGTGTATCTTTTATTTTTGGATCTTGTTGAATTGTAGGTAGATGTTAGGATCGAGTTCCTTTCATGTCTAGATTACTTTGTCATGTCATTTTGGACAATTCTGGCCCCTGGAGAACCCACGGTCACCCTAGGGTTTAAACCTTAAAGTGTACGCAACCTGCAATGGGCGCATGGGCACCCTCTTAGCGCCGTTGTGCCAGCCCGTGTTAGGGTTTTGGTGCAAGGGCACTCAGACGTATCATTATCTCTGTTTAGATTATTGAAGCATATTATTTATCCGTGTATTGATTGTTAGACTATTTCATTTCCTCCTCGTATTGATTATTGGACCATTAAATCAGATCAGAGTTCACAACGCACCTCACATTTTATAATTTAATGCCTTGAGAGTTTTTCTGATTTGTAACACTCTTATTTGTGGGTACAAGATGACCCACTTGCCAATTTGTTGTATGAGTAGTTATTTTTCATACCAGTAATCAATTTATTTAATTATTGATGGATTTCTTGTATATGTATATGAAATTCCTTAGTGATAAAGTGTGCCAAAGACGCTAAACTTATTTCGTTGTAGTTATGTGTGTATTGAAACAACGTGGGTTGGATGAGCATACACGTCATGTTGCATGAAGACCAAACATTTGGGTATGATGCTCAAGCACTTGAAAAATGTCCTATATTGGTAGTTATTTGTAGTGCTTGCACAGGGTATATGGAATATGTAACCATGACCCGGTGACATTGTGTTTAAGCGTCTAACATCATTTAATAAGTTATCTAAATAAAGAATGGAACTATGGGTGTAAGAATTGAATCATGCCTTTGCAATCTTAAGTTTCTACTTCCATGTTAGGGGAGGGGTGTTTTTTATACCCTCACTAGGGTATCTGACCTCTATCATAGTTTAGAATTTTTATTACATATGTAAAATCATCCTCTTAGTTGCATGAGATGTGGTGCTTCTCTTGTGATTCGAAGTGCTCTTAATGAAGTACTATGAATGATCAGCATGCATCGCATAGTAGGTCCTTGGGTTTTCGTCTTTACCCTCATTGTGGGTAAGATTCGCTTCCGCATTGTTAGTCTGAATCAATAGCCCAACAAATAAGTTTTCGAATTATAACAACTTGATTCGGTCTGCACTTGAGTATCAAATTGGGGTATTACATCAAATGCACAATTAGATATGAAAGGGAGGCAACTATTTGTCTTATTCAAGTTCAAAGAAAGTTTATAAGAAATGCGAACCAAATCTGCTATGGTTCTTGATTATTTGAAGGGGAGCAGGATAATGACCTGTGAACAAGAGGATTGGTTTTGGTTTTGGAAGTGTGAGAGAAAGATTTCTCCTGTATACGTATTGAATGGTTGGTAATTTAGAGTATATTACTCTGCAAGGATTATGAGGATTGTGAGGTGCCTAAGGAGGATTTGGGCTTCATATGCTTATGTGGCCATTTACATGGGGAGAAAGCAATGCCCGATCTGGGAAGGGGATCTGCATAGGTAAGAAGAACATGATGAAGACATCTTGAATATTTGGAGGATTATATACAAGGCAATTTCAATTTGTGTAGAGTGCAACTTCAAATAGAAGATTCAATGCAATGGGAGACAAATATAAAAGAGCTATGTTTGGAAGATTTCTTAACTTATGGTATTCGTGATGGGAATAGTTGAAAGAGAAGTGGCGAACGGGTGCATAAATGATTTTGCCTTTGGAAGAGAGGTAGAAAAGGAACCGTAAATGCAGTTCTTTCTTCCTTGAAGACAAGGTTTCAAGGGCGGAGTATGTTACAGTTAGAAATGTACTGTTTTCTTCTATGGGCTTAGCTGTATTGGTGGGTTTGGGTTTAGTTGGGCTTGTACATCTGTAATAGGCTTATTAAAAACAACCTACAGCTAGCAGGAAAAATTCTAGATATCAATTGTATTAGGGTTATGTTGTTCAATTGAAGACAGTTGAAGAGGTTTTAGAGAAGGTTGCATTGACTTGTAGAAGGGTGGTACGGGATGGGATACGCAGTGATCCAAATTAGGATTTTTGAGGGGATTGGATTTTTGTTATTTGAGAGTTGGATCAGTGGGTCGGGGAGAGGGGTGGGGGTGTGGTAAGTGTATTGAAAAACAAAGAGCTTTTTTTTTTCAGGTGGTGGACCGATGATTTATTACTCTTGACGGATGAACATGTTATTAATACCCATCGACAAAATCAAAGAAGCAAATCAAATCATTCAACTTTGTTACTTCACAAGTTGATCCCAGATTACATGATGAAAATATTTGCTCTCTCTTGTGGGAACGGAAGATATTGCGGATATTTTGCACTGTGTAGGAAAACCACAACAGCTGCAAAAGTTGCAAAGCCGCTGAGTATAAACAAGTGGCAAGATTTTAATGTTGTATGTGGGTGTCAAAAATCCCACATCAAGAAGTGGAGGGAAATGAAAGGACTCCTCCCCCTCTTGTAAAACTATCCCAAGTTACCCACTTCCCTTTCCATCATTAGTAATTATCCTTTCTATCATTGGTAATTATCCTTTCTATTATTGATAATTCTTTCTTTTTTTGTAATATTTTTCTTTAGTGAAATATTATTTTAGTAGTATCCGAGGACATAGGCATTTGCCGAACCTCGTTAATTTTTGTGTTATTCTTTCTTTTTGTGTCTATTTAATAGCTATTGTCGGGTATAGTTGTTGTTAATTATTATGCTATTTATATTACTTGTCTTGATAAAATTCTGTTTAGAAGTTGGTTTTTAAGCGGACCTCCGTGTCCCACCACACTTTCCTAGGAAATTTATCTTAGGGTGATTTTTTAATACAATAGTTTTTACGATAGTCATCTAGGTAATAGTTCTTATAGTGAACTAGTTATCTTTGATGAAAATTACCCGTTTTTCTCAACAATTGGTATCAAAGCCACTGGTTAATTTTAGTATGCTCTATGGTTGCGGCCTACGCTGATCTTCCACATCAGAAAAAATTTTCTTTGGGCTAATTTACTTTCCGCATTGACAGTTATTAAATAGGCTTTGTAGCAGAAATGGCAGAAGCATCCACATCGAATGCTACAGCTTATTCATATTCAATTTTGGAAAGAACTACTGTTTCAAATCAAAGATTTGTTGTGGAGATTTTTTATGGTACCGGTCATTTTGGCATATGGCAAAGTGAGGTTCTAGATGCCCTCTTTCAACAAGGTCTAGATATTGCCATCAAAGAAAAGAAACCAGATGATGTTGAAGAGAAAGAATGGAAAACGTTGAATAGAATGGCATATGGTACCATTCAAACGTGTCTTTCTAAAGAGCAAAAGTATGCTTTTTCTAAAGAAACTTCTGCAAGCAAATTGTGGAAATCACTGGAGGAGAAATTCTTCAAGAAAAGCAGTTAGAACAAAGTCTATATGAAAAAGAGATTGTTCCGCTTTAATTATGTTCCTGGTATCGCTCTAAATGATCATATTACTAGCTTCAATTAGCTGGTAACTGATTTGATGAATCTGGACGTGACTTTTGAAGACGAAGATCTGGCTCTCATGTTATTGGGATCACTTCCTCATGAATTTGAGTTTCTTGAAACTACTCTACTTTATTGGAAGGTTGTCGTGTCTCTCAGTGAAGTAACTACTGCATTGTATAGTTATGAATTGAGAAAAAAGGAAAAACAAGAAAACACAAGTGCAGAAGTTGAAGCTCTTGTTGTGGAGAGAGGTCGGTCGTAGAGCCAGAACAAAGGAAGAAGGGGAAGGTCGAAGTCAAAGTCCAGACCTATTAAAGATGAATGTGCCTTTTGTCAAGAAAAATTTCATTGGAAGAAAGATTATCCCAAGCTGAAGAATAGAGGCAAACCCGAGAAAGAAAAAGCTACTGCAAATGTTGCTAAGTGTGATGATGCAAATTCAAACCTTTCAATTGCTGCATCAACTTGCAACTCTAGTTCATGGTTGCTAGATTCTGTTTGTAGCCATCATATGACGCCCAATAGAGAATGATTCTTTGATTTTAAAGTACTAAATGGTGGAATTGTCTACACAGCAAATAATGCCCCTCTTGTCACACATGAAATTGGTTTTGTTCACTTGAGGAATCATGATGGATCCACCGGAACTTTAACTAGTGTTCATTATGTACTAGATTTGATAAAGAATCTCATCTCTTTCGGAACTTTAGAGTCAAAAGGTTTCGAAGTGAGGGCGAAAGATGGGATAATGAGGATCATCTCTAGTGCTCTTGTGATAATGAAGGGGATTCGAAGAAGAAACAATGTGTATTACTTTATTGGTAGTACAATTGTTGGGGAGGCGGCAACGACATCAACTCCTACTGATGATGAGGAGTTAGAAGCAACCAGGTTATAGCATATACACTTGGGGCATACCGGAGAAAAATCCTTGAAATAATTGATAGATCAAGGATTGTTAAAAAGTGTCCGGGTTTGCAAATTAGATTTTTGTGAGCACTATATCAAAGGGAAGAAAACAAGGGTGAAATTTGGTACATCAATCCATGATACTAAAGGTATTTTGGATTATGTTCACTCAGATCTATGGGGGCCTTCAAAGACAACTTCATTGGGAGGTAAACACTATTATGTTTCCCTTGTTGATGATTTTTCCCGGAGAGTTTGGGTGTATATGATGAAGATGAAGGATGAAATGTTGGGAATTTTCCTGAAATGGAAAAAGATGGTGGAGACTCAAACAGGCAGAAGAGTCAAACGCCTTCGTACAAACAATGGTGGTGAATTAAAAAATGATCCATTTCAAAAAGTCTGTGAAGATGAAGGTATTGTCAAATACTTCACTGTCAGACATACACCACAACAGAATGGGGTGGCAGAGCGAAAGAATCGAATCTTGCGGGAGAAGGTTCAGTGTTTGCTGTCCAATGTTGGGTTGGGCAAAGAATTTTGGGCTGAGGCTTTGGTATATGCTTGTCACCTTATCAACCGTTTACCATCTATTACTATTGGTGGTAAAACTCCATTGGAGAAATGGTCTGGAAAGCCTGCTACAGAATATAATTCCTTACATGTGTTTGGTTCCACTGCATACTACCATGTTAAGGAATCAAAACTAGATCCAAGAGCAAAGAAGGCGATATTTATGGGGATCACCTCTGGTGTGAAAGGCTATCGTCTTTGGTGTCCAGAAACAAAGAAAGTAATCTTTAGCAGGGATGTCACCTTTGATGAATCTACCATGTTGAGAAATGTGACTTTTGAAAATATGAAGCAGACAGATGATACTCCCAAACAGGTGGAGTTTGATGGCGAGAGAATTGTCCTAGCAAATGCAGAAACTGAAGTTGACTCTCATGTAATAGAAGAAAAGTCAAATGAAGAAGAGGTTCAGACCCAAGAACCTCCACATCAACATGAATCAATGGCACAAAGGAAAGGAAAGAGAACCATCAGAAAACCTGCTCGTTATGCTGATATGGTCTCTTTTACATCACCAATTGCAACTGATGATGCTCCTGCCACTTATAATAAAGCAGTTCAAAGTTCAGAACAAGAAAAGTGGAGGATTGCCATGGAGGAAGAAATGCAGTCCCTTTAAAAGAATCAGACATGGAAACTAGCTAGTCTTTCGAAGGGAAAGAAGGCAATAGGGTGCAAATGGGTATATGCAAAGAAAGATGGATTTTCTAACAAGGACAATGTCCGCTACAAAGCAAGATTGGTGGCTAAAGGCTACGCTCAGACAGAAGGAGTTGATTACAATGAGGTATTTTCTCCAGTTGTAAAGTATTCCTCCATTAGAATATTATTGGCTTTGGTAACAGAGTTAGATTTGGAACTAGTTCAGACGGATGTAAAAACCGCATTTTTACATGGAGACTTTGAAGAGGAAATCTTTATGTCTCAGCCAGATGGATTCAAAGTTGATGGAAAGGAAAAGATGGTGTGCAAATTGGACAAATCGCTATATGGATTGAAGAAATCTCCGAGGCAGTGGTATAAGCGATTTGACAAGTTCATGATAGGGCAAAAGCACTCGAGGAGCAAATATGATCACTGTGTGTACTTACGCAAGTTACAGGATGGATCCTATATATATCTTCTTCTTTATGTTGATGATATGCTGATAGCTTCTAAGAGTCAGATAGAAATTGAGAAGTTAAAGACTCAATTGAATAGGGAGTTAGAGATGAAGGATCCTGGTGAAGCAAAGAAGATTCTCGGTATGGAGATATTTAGAGACAGGAAATTGGGGAGGCTTTGTTTGTCTCAAAAGGAATATCTGAGGAAGGTACTAAAATGTTTTGCCATAAATGAAAAGTCAAAACCAGTTAGTACACCACTTGCTCCACATTTCAAGCTTAGTGCTTCCATGTCACCAAAGAATGATGTAGAACGGGAATACATGACAAAAGTCCGTATGCAAGTGTTGTTGGTAGTTTGATGTATGTAATGGTATGCTCGAGGCCTAATATTTCACAGGCAATTGGGGTTGTGAGCAGGTATATGCATGATCATGGAAAGGAGCATTGGCAAGCTGTGAAATGGATTTAAGGTATATTCTGAATACCTTACATGTCGGATTAGTATTTCAGCAGGATGATAAAGATGGTCAATATGTAGTTGGATATTATGATTCTGACTATGCTGGTGATTTGGACAAGCGACAGTCAACTATTGGTTATGCGTTTACTTTTGCAAAAGCACCAGTCAGTTGGAAGTCCACCTTACAGTCAACTGTGGCTTTGTCTACTAAAGTGGCAGAGTATATGGCAATTACAGAGGTTGTAAAGGAGGCAATTTGGCTTCAAGGGTTGCTTGGTGAACTGGGTATGAAACAAAAGCACATCAAAGTGCATTGTGACAGTCAAAGTACTATTCTTTTAGCAAAGAATCAGGTTTACCATGCAATGACAAAACACATCGATGTTCGATATCATTTTGTACGAGAGATTATAGAAGAAGGTGGTGTCATAATCCAAAAGATTCAGAACACTGAGAATCTTGATGATATGCTGACAAAAGTGGTAACTGCGGTCAAGTTTAAACATTAATTAGACTTGGTCAATATTGTTACAAATTGAAAGGTGGAGTTCACAGACATTACTGAAAGTTGGATGTGTGAAAGAATTGTACGGAATTTTGCCAAGGTGGGGAATTGCTATTTGTGGGTGTCCTTTCCCTATAAAGGAGTCCCACATAAAGAAGTGGAGGGAAATGGGAGGAGTCCTTTCCCTATAAAAGGACTCCTCCCCCTTTTGTAAACTATCCAAAGTTACCCACTTCTCTTTCTACCATTGAGAATTCTTTCTCTTTTTGTAATATTTTTCTCTAGTGAAATATTATTTTGGTATTGTCCGAGGACGTAGGCATTTGCTGAACCTCGTTAATTTCTAGTGTTGTTCTTTTCTTTT
Organism: Piper longum; assembly: GCA_032619315.1. Lineage (NCBI taxonomy): Eukaryota > Viridiplantae > Streptophyta > Magnoliopsida > Piperales > Piperaceae > Piper > Piper longum. The sequence continues at coordinate 10,209 of JAVDBV010060380.1, forward strand.
CGTGTCTATTTAATAGCTATTGTTAGGTATAGTTGTTAATTATTGTGCTATTTATATTACTTGTCTTAATAAAATTCTGTCTAGGAGTTGGTTTTTAAGTGGACCTTCGTGTCCCACCACACTTTCCTGGAAATTTTATCTTAGGGTGATTTTTTAGTACAATAATTTTCATGCTAGTCATCTAGGTAATAGTTCTCACACTGAACTAGTTATCTTTGGTAAAAATTACCTGAGAACTAGTTATCTTTGGTGAAAATTACCCGTTTTTTCTCAACATTTAAGTGGAGCTGGTCTGGCTACAAAAGGTAATCACTTTATGTAAAAAGTCCTATACAGAGTTGACATGAATTTTCTAAAATTCATCACGTTCGGATAGTTTGAGGATGGCACTCGACAGGTCGGTACTAAAAGGAGAATCTCTAAGAAATTCTTTCTTATGGGTAATCAAATTTCCAAGGTTGCCAATCATGTTTTAGCCAAGTAATATCCACAAATTTATGTCCCGTTTGTGAAGCAAGAAAGTTCATCAAAGTTCTTCTGTATGCATATGTTATTAAATGAACTTTCTTGGAAAATCATATTATTCGTTTTTAATAGGAGGCGAACAAATCTTAATAATTAATATATTTTTGTCATTTCAATTGCTTTCAGCATGTTTACAATTGTTCGTATTTTTTTTACTATTGTGATTTTAGAGATAAAAATGTTTTAAACAAGTATTCATGAGCACTTACTTTTTTCCTATATATATTTGTACAGCAATATATACCACTTTCCAAGATAATATTATATGCAAGTTCTACATTTTTGTCATGCTTTTTCTTGGGTGAATCACACTCCTCTCTCAAGATCTTTATTCCATATTTTTTTAAAAAAATGAAGAATTTACTATTTTTTATTTAATAATTTTAAAATTTATTTATAAATTGACATGGTTGTTATAAATTTTCTAAAATTATAATTATATATAAGAATAGGCTTATTACTAATAAACCTAACAATAACAATTTTACTTTATCGTAATTGACATTTTAATTAAATTTGTAATATTTGTACCACGTATGTAGAAAAATATTCCCGAATAAATTATAATAATTATAATAATTTTTTTTATCTTTCTAAATTTTTCCTGCTTTGATTAGTCGAATCTCTTACTTTTCATCAAAGCCTAAATTATGAATACATGTGGGGCATACATAATACGCCATGTCTTTCATGAGTACAAACATATGTTTCACGTGGAGCATGCCAAAATCCATGTACATTGGTTATCGCATGGCGTCCACATTAGAAATTATGCAAGAAGGCTATATTCATTGCCTAACCGGAGGAGCTTTTTATTCAGTGGCCCCGCAGCCACCAATCATTCACCAATACAAATAATTTTCTATCATTACAAATTTGTCACAAAATAATTTGTGTGATAAATTCGTCACGGTGATGACACGGTTCAGCTGCGTTAAATTTTCTCACATTGATTGGTGACAATTGTTTCTATTAAAGTATTTAACATGACTAGAAAATGCCACCAACTTTTGCCTGGGTATTTGTATTAAATTTTATTAATGTTCTCCTGCGGCAATATTTGGGTAAAATATATAAAAAATTCTCATAGCTATTTACCACGAGAAGTCTGTATCAAATATTTAGCATGGTCATCATGTGGCAATACTCGTGTCAAAGCACATGACCCGAGTTAACGTTTTATAATTAGAACTAGTTGATTCGTCGACTATTTTTGGTAGAGTAAATTTCAGAACATGCATACTGAGTTGAGGCCGATTACGTATTATGAACTATGAGGGTCATGTGTACCAAAATATATAATGATAACGTGAGTAAGACACTAGCAGAATGAGTTACCATAATTTATTAAAGTATGTCAATTTACTTTTTTTGTATAGTGAATCGTAAAATTAGTTTTAGATTGTATACCATGTTAGGATGAGTTATTTTTATTTTTGGGTTGGTTAATAGGTCAAGAAAGTTTTATTTTATTTTACTAAGCATATTTTACGTTTTATGTATTTTATAACATTTATTTTATGTTTGTTTAAAATTTATTTATTATTATTTGCTTAAGTCAGGAGTAAGTCAAGTTCTATTTACAAAGTTACCCCCAACCACCAATCTTTTCTTCCCCAACCCACCTCCCCACCCCCCCACCACTGCCCTTCCTCCTCTTCTTT
>JAVDBV010060382.1:0-21509 GCA_032619315.1 Piper longum
GTGATGATAAATTGTGAATGACATTGTGGTATTGTGATGATAAATTGTGAATGACATTGTGGTATTGTGATGATAAATTGTGAATGCTCTTTCAGGTATGTAATTATATGAAATTGTGTTAATTATATAAAGGGCATGTTCTTCCAGGTTTGTCTTTATTTGAATTACAGAAAAAGTATGATTGTTCAGGTATGTTCGTTCGGTTTGTCATAATTACATACCTTTATGATTGTTATATAAATACCTAAATTTGTATATTTATGTTGAGAAATTATACAATTATGAATTTCAACTATTTTTATTATGAGTTGTCAAATTTTTTTATGAAACCGATTCGGACCGATTCCGATTCCGATTCCGATTCCGATTCCGATTCCGATTCAGACCGATTCTTGACTGATTCAAAAAAACCGATTTTTGGCCGATTCAGACCGATTCCGATTCCGATTCCGATTCATTGGAAAACCGATTCCGATTCCGATTTCGATTCATGCAACCATGGTGTTGAGAAGATTACCACAAGCAGCACCCAGTGCAGGCTAGGGGAGATGGAGCTGGTAATGAGCAAAACCACGGCGGTGGCGGTGGTGAACGCTGCTAGGGGTAAAAAACAGGCAGGTCAGGTGGAGGCGGAGGTTGCAATGGATCCTCAGATGGAGGACAGAAAAGGCTAGTGAGAGGATGACAACAATGAAGGAGAAGTCGAGAAGTCGGTGGGGATCAGTACCAGTGCCGCCGCCATTTCCTCGGGCTCCGACGACGGCTCCCAAGATGGAGAAGGTGACGGCCATAAGGAACTCTCCTTTGTGACAAAGCTCGGTGTTTGTTTCGGCGGCTTCATCACGTAACGGTCGTAGAAGCTGAATAAAGAACATCGCCACCTCAACCATTATTCTCCTCAATCGTCTGCTATGGCCCACCCACAAGAGAGTAAATATAGCTATATCTCTTTCTAGGATAGAACTAAGAGGTGATATCCCAATACTATATAAAGAGGAGATAAGAGGTGATGTAGTTTTGGGAGTCAAGGTGATATAGTTTTGGGAGCCAAGGTGATATCCCAAAACTATAAAATTATAACAGGATATCACATTGACTCCCAAAACTATAACAAAGGTGATATAGTTTTGGGAGTCAATCAAAGGTGACATAGTTTTGGAAGTTTTGGCTCCCAAAGCTATATCAATCAAAGGTGATATAGTTTTGGGAGTCAATCAAATGTGATATAGTTTTGGGAGTTTTGGCTCCCAAAGCTATATCAATAAAAGGTGATATAGTTTTAGTAGTCATGAGTCAGGAAACTATATCAATCAAGGTGATATAGTTTTGGGATATCACCTTGACTCCCAAAACTACATCACCTCTTATCACCTCTTTATATAGTTTTGGGATATTAATTCTGTGTAATCGAACAGTCTAGATTAAAGTTCAGGCAAAAATTGGGCTCAGTAATATTTTATTAAAATGTTGTAATCGATAAAATGTTATAATATTTCATTCACACATGTCCAAGTGATAGAAAAAAATCATATATTTTCTATATCTACCCAATTTGTTGACTATTAAAAAAATAATATAAAAAAAATATCTTTATACACGTCAGAAAAAACGGATCCTGAAACCATCATGATCACCACAATTTTCTTGACTATACATGAAGTAAGGCTACACAATGAAAAAAAATTTGTTCTTGTACCTTAGAAATCATCTTTTTACCTGGAAAGAGGGGGCACGTATTATAGAAACGAGAGTTAGCGTTCAGCTAGTAAGTGGTAGAAAACATTTATTTGTTAAATAGAAGTGCAAGAATTGCTTAGACGTGGGCTAAAATGAGATCTCAGCATCATTTGTTGCAGTAATGTGTACGTAGTACCCTTGAGTCTGATTGTTTTTTTCCTGTAAAGATTAGACGGGATCGTCCAGAGATGGCAGCAGAAATGACTAGCAATTTTCTTTCAATGCAACATTTCGTGATTTGCTTGAGAACCACGCTGTGATGTGATATATACTCCTCCACTTGCCACTGTTGAAGACAATTGTTCAACCCTACAATTTTCGGGTGTTATGAAGCCAATCGAAGTCTTGGTCAATCGAGCCGAACATTATTTGTAGTCACTTAAAGACCGGTTAGAGCTACCCTTTGCCAAAGACAGTGAGGGTAAATAGAGAAATCAATTTTAAAAAATGTGAGATAAGAAATGTAAGTCTGAAGAGAAGTGTTGGCCGGCAAATTTGGTTTTGGGCGACGGCTGAAGATAATTCAGTCCTCTATGAAGAACACAATCTAACAAGCCTTCATTTGGGTCTGCTTATAGTTCTTTATTACTAGTCACCCCTTGTACAAAATTCATTCTATAGAGGCTAGTTAAAAAGAACTGACCATTTATTGTGTAATATTACTGGTGGTTTGTTTGAAATAAATCAGTTTTACTGACATCAAACAATTAACAACGGAAATCACAACTTTAAGATCAATGCATCCGTGATCATAGAATTGATATATATTACTTGTACCCGTGCATTAATCCATACTTATCCAAGAAATAATCTCCCAAGACTCGTATACCCGTGTATTAATCCATACTTATCGAAGAAATAATCTCCCAAGACTCGTATTGAAACGAAGTAGATTTCACCAAAGTACTTCAATTAGATTAGAAATAGAAAGTGTACTTTTCTTTTGTACCGTAAGCTACGAAAATAAAAGATGGTGTTCCAACTCAAATACAGAAATCACTTCATATGTTTGCTTACAATAAAATTGATGACGTTCGTAAAACACTGACGTTCAGTTGAATGGGACCTGCAGTAGATCAGAACTTGTAAAAAGTGAAAAGCTTCGTATAATTAAATTTCGGACTCGATTTGGTTGTAGGTCTCCCGAACGCGTATGCCCCCCTCTATCATAAATTTGCATTGCTTCGAATGAGTTAGTACTAACATTTCGGACAAGTCCAATTCTCTAATAAATAATCAGATTTGAGATTTTGAGATAGAAATTGGGCAGTATTAATGAGGTCAAAAAATCCTTCCAAAATTGATATTGACGGCTAAAATTAAACCACAGAGGAGGAGGAGGATTAATTAATAGTCAAATATACATGTATGATATTTTTTAGCACAACTTCGCCGGCCCAGCCATCCACATATTTATCAATCAACAAATAATGGTGTCTCGTTGCAAAATAAAACAATGGTGTCTCGTGGAACAAATCTCTTCTTAATTAGCTCCCGTCTTCGTGGGTGGCTTTATTGTTAGATATGGATTAAGTGAGGCACCAAATCAGGGATTAAGACTCCAAATCCGAATCTTGAATAACGAAAATAAATATTAATCAATCATACATGTATCAATGTCCAAAGGGCAATCTCCCATCTTCTTTTTTTTGGCTTTATCTAATTGGTTAATTTATAGAAAAATTTTAATTAGTCATTGCTACCGTGCTTACTGATTTTATAGTTAGGTTATAAAACTTTGGTATACTTGTTGTATAGAGAGGCTCATCAAATTAAAAAAAAAAAACCTATCATCAACATTCCAATGAACAAATGATACAACCTTTACTTAGTCATGTTGTGAAGTTTCTGCCAAGGCAGTGAAAATTATAACAAGAAACTACTTAGTTATTACAACAAAATTTGCTAAATGTTCAATGCCCATTGCAAAGAAGAATTTTTGCACAAAGCCTGAAAAGATTATGAACAGACTCATAGTACACGATCCTTTGCTTGGTAGTGGGCGATGTCTGACGTATGATGAAATAATCTATACCTGATTACAGCTTTCTGCATGGCCAACATTCAGAAGGTTGCAGTCATCATCAACGTGAATAACACTGCACTCTCCCATTACTGGAGATTTAACTACTTTGCACTTTTCACTTTGGGGAGAAGATGCATCCATATTGATGGTTTTGCTGGATGATGGCATACAACGTTTGGAGAAAAGCATGGCAATTCTGTTTGTTTTCAAGCCCCCATCCCATTCTCTACAGCTGCAGAAGAAAAGATCACTTACCCCATGGCATTTAATGGAAAACAGAGATGGTGATTCTCCTGCTTTACTTAATATTTCTTTCTTGACCTGCAGAAGAAGGTTGACCAAAATCACTTCTCTTTTCTGGGTTTTATCTATCACTTTTTTAAGCTCCAAATTTCTAAAGCATATTATCATCTCTCATTTACCTGCAATCTATTGTCAACAAAATCTACAATATCTTGCACTTTGCGCTTGAGCTGCTTTTTTGGAATGGGAAGTTTTGTTGCAACAGCTTGATAATTTTGTTCATCCCACCAGCACCGGATTTGGCACAATGAACAATCTTGGGCAAATCAGAGTACCCTAAAACTGTGGCTTTCATTTATTAAGCACTAATGGCATTTCTTTGACTAGTTGCATTGCAAACATTCTCATCTTTGGTAATCGAGCTACCACAATCGGTTGATGGCAGAACACTTGCACCTTCATAGCAAGGTTGGATGCTCAAAGCTAGCAAGAACATTTGTTCAAGTTTTGAATTGCCAGAAAAATCATTGATCAAGGTCGAGGAAGATTTTTTATGCATCAAATTCAATATTATCAAAAAGTGTGCTGCCGCGAAGAGCACACTTGGTTAAATTTTTTAAGCTCATCTGATTCCGAAGTATGTCTCTAATCTTCTCACTATCGTCTTCTTTTTTGCCATTACTAGGTGTATTTTTTATATTATTACTTGCATCTTCACTGTCAACCTGCACACCCAGCATGATAAACGAAACCAAAGCTGCATAAGCAGACCATGAGATTAAAAATCTTAAAGAGATCATAAAAACTCAAGCGCATCTCATCTGCTGATAAATAGCCATCTGGGACCATAAAACCGTCTTTGCTTGCATCTTCATCTTCATGATTTATCTTCCCTTCAATCAAACTTTCATCTTCATCATCTTTGTCAAAGTCGGAAAGAATTTCCTCAGGATCCTCCAAGAATGAGTAATAATATTAGTTTGGGGAGATTTAACTACTTTGCACTTTTCACTTTGGGGAGAAGATGCATCCATATTGATGGTTTTGCTGGATGATGGCATACAACGTTTGGAGAAAAGCATGACAATTCTGTTTGTTTTCAAGCCCCCATCCCATTCTCTACAGCTGCAGAAGAAAAGATCACTTATCCCATGGCAGTTAATGGAAAACAGTGATACAGGCACAAAAGCTTGTTGTGTAGGGAAGTGAAAAAATATACCTCGAGAGGTGATACTCCTGCTTTACTTAATATTTCTTTCTTGACCTGCAGAAGAAGGTTGACGAAAATCACTCCTCATTTCTGGGTTTTATCTATAACTTTGTTATGCTTCAAATTTCTAAAGCATATTCTCATTAACCTGCCATCTATTGTCCAGCAAATCTGCAATCTCTTGCACTTTGCGCTTGAGCTCCATCATTTTGTTCATCCCACCAGCGCAAGCCCGATTTGACACAAGGAACATTCTTGGGCAGATCAGAGTTCCCTAAAACTATGGCTTTCATTTTTTGAGCAATAATGGAATTGCTTTGACTAGTTGCAGTGTAGACGTTCTCGTCTTTGGTGATCGAGCTATCACAATCGGTCGATGGCAGAAAACTTGCACCTTCATAGCAAGGTTGGATGCTCAAAGCTAGCAAGCACATTGGTTCAAGTTTTGAATTGCCAGACAAATCATTGATCAAGGTCGAGGAAGATTTTTCAAGCATGACATTCAATATTATCAAAGGTGTGCTCCCGCGAAGAGCACACTCAGTCAAACTTTTTAAGCTCATCTGATTCCCAAGTATATCTCTAATCTCCTCACTCTCATCTTCTTCTCTGCAATTACTAGGTGTATTTTTTATATTATTACTCGCATCTTCACTATCAACCTGCGTTCCCTGAATGATAAACGAAACCAAAGTTGCATAAACAGACTATGAGATTAAAAATCTTAAAGAGATCATAAAACTCAAGCGCACCACATCTGATAAATAGCCATTTGGGACCATAAAACTGTCTTTGCTTGCATCTTCATCTTCATGATTTATCTTCTCTTCAATCAAACTTTCATCTTCAGCATCTTTGTCACATTCGGAAAGACTTTCCCCAGGATTCTCCTAAAATGAGTAATGTTTGTTACCAGACGGATTAAGACCATAATCGTGAATTCCATTTTATATTTAAACTCTAAACAACACCTCTTCCCATTCATCATCACTATCATTGTCATAGTTAAAATTTGGATCCTCCTTAAGAGGGCATCCGGGACCAACAATGGAAAATCAACATCAACTATTATTCGTCTTTCCCACATAAGAGTAAAAAAAAAAAATGCAATGGGAAAAAACATAATTGCCTTTTCCTTTACAAAGTGCCATAATATGCAGCAGTCCTCTGGCACTTGTCAAACTACAACAACTTTTTTCTTCATCTACAGTGTCTGAGATCAACACTACAATGAGGTGGAGTACTATCACAACTGGTACCATCCTAGAAAGTATCCTCTGCCTTTGGTTCACAATTAGCTGTCGGATTGGCAACTTTGGGAACAGTCACTGACTCAAATGGGGAACCTAGCAATTTAATTTCTTTGATTTGTGGAATCTTATGTGTACGCCTAATACCCCAATTCTGGAATTTTTTGCACTGAATGGAATGGCTCAACTCCCTCCAGGCACCTAAATGAGACCTGAAATTTGCTTACAAATTTAATACACAGAACATGAAGGGGCACAAAGGGAGTTAAGTACTTAAAAATGTTAGAGAAGTCTAATTCATGAATTCTGGAAAGAATGCATGAGAGATGTAACAGCATCATTAGTCCCTTCACTTTTCTCAGGCAGATGAGATGAAGGGGTCAAGGATCCACTCTCCAGAGAAACATTGTTGATTTTAGGTTTTTTGAAAAATCTTTCCATCATTGAAACTTGTTTCTGAATGGAAAGCTTCTTTTTCAATTCAGCTTATTCCTTCTCTCAACGTTTTTGGTCCTTCGCAGCCGCTCCTGCCTGCTTCTTGAGCAGTTTCATTAAATCAGCTTCTTGACACTTTTCTATTTCTGTTTCATCTTGCAATTTTTTCTGTTCTTTTTCCTGCAAAAAAATTTTTGCTATTCATTATCTCTGTTTTTTAGAGCAATGACTACTTTGCCAAGTAATTAGGCATTTGTAACTTAGTAATTATGGGGGTTCGCGTCAAAAGGTGAAGTTAGTTATCTCTGTTTGCATATTGGCTACTTTGCTAAGTAGCTAGGCCTTTGTAACTCAGTGATTATGGGGGTTCGCGTCAACACTAAAGTTGTCTATTGTTATAAAATAAATATATATATATATATATATATATATATATTTTAACATAAGCCAGAGTGTTGTTTCTTGTTGCAAATGAGAAGGATAAGCAAAAGGATTATCTTACACACACACACACAGACCCTTCTTTTAGGTGCGATTGATGAAAGATAATTTCTGATTTGATTGACATCTTGTTGCCTCTACTTAGTTTTATTAAGAATCATATGAGAATATAATGGGGACTAAATATTTTTGCGTATTAAATTTTTTTGGTTATGATATTTTACTCGGGATGCGGAAAAGTTTATGTTTAGGGGTGTGTTAAATGTTTAAAGTATAAAGTATTTACCCATGTTTTTATTGTGATTTTGTAAATTTCAGGTATAATTATATTAAAATAGGTGATATTTCTCGTTATATTCTACTTAATTAATATTTTATGAGATATGCTTAATTTTGGAGTTTTAATGCAGAAAAAGATGAAACAAATTAAGCTTAGGAATTGAAAGGTCATGGTACTTGGCTCCACCCAATGGTTACTACAAATAGTTCACAAAGCTTAAAAAGGAAAGAATGTTAATGGTTTTGGGGTGCCTTACTTAAAGCTTGGTTGGGCAAGTCGAGGAGTTGCAAACTTGATTGGACACCAAAATTAATTTGAATTCGTCAATTTGTAAACACCTTCTTTGAATTCATGTATCTAATGACTATCTAATCTTCAATATAAAAGGGTGGTCATTTGTTGTTTGAGACATCTCAACTCTTGGCTTAGGAGCTTAGCGAAAGAAATAATTCTACTTTTGTAATTCTTCTTTATTTTATAATGAAAACTAGTTTCTTCTTTATATTTTTTCTATTTTTATTATCGAGTAATCCTTTATTTCGTTCTAGAGAAGAATGGAACTTAGCATGGTTTAATTGAATTTATTTCAACCTCTTACTCTTTTATTTAATCGGATTGTTTGAATTATCATGTTCGCCAATTTCTTAGATCATGAGGTTTAATAACATTTTGGGAGAAATTAATTAGATTAGTCATTGATAATTCATCATGCGAAGTCTTATGACTTGTTTGTTGTTGTGGTCAGGAGATACATAACACTGTGAAGACCCGGAAAAAAATAAAAAAATAAAAAAAATAAAAAAATAAAAAAATAAAAAGAAAATAATAATAATAAATATAAATAAATATTCGACGTGGTAGGATCAGATGTTGGAAGATTAATATTTCTATTTAAATAATTTACCCGCTACCCGATTAATTATTATTTACCCGGTTAATTATCATTAAACCGGTAAAATGAACCATATCATTTACCCATTTTCCCGGCTAAGTGAAATACAGGTGAAGTGTGTTTTCACGTACCCTAGCCGTCGTTTCATTATATAAGGAGAAGAGGGGCGTCATTCACATTATTTTCCTTCGGACAGACGCCGGCTTCCTCCTTTCTCGGGTAATTTTTCTTCTCTTCTTCTTCTTGGTTGTCATGCATTGCATATGTTCAATTGATAATAAACTTGATAATCATGGAATTAAATTTTTAAATCAATAAGAAACAACTAAATTTGAACTAGAAACCGAAGATCCTGTCCATGGCCGACAAGTGCAAAACGTTGGCAAGATGGGCGTCTGTAAACAAAAAAATTCAAGGTAGTTGCTCACAATTCCGATGACCCTCTGGCTGCTGGACTGAAGGGTGGCTTTGTCGTGCCCCTAATTTTTGGTGGGTTGGCGGAATTACAACGGTTATTGGGCGGAATTGCAAGGGTGGCAAAAATAGAGCGAAACAGAGGACAACGGTAGGTGAGGAAATCCGACTGTCCGGGGCGGCAATTGTGTTGCAATCTGGTCGGGAAAGGTCTCTGAAGGGTCGACGATGCTGTGGCGATCACCCATTCAGGCCAGTGACGCTCACCGGTGGCGGAATCGGCGACGTGATCGCATCACTAGGGGCGGTGGAAATCACTGAAATCGAGGCAAATCCGTTGTCGCACGGTTAGAGGGTGGCCGGAGGTGATCGGGGAGAAACTGTACTGGCATGGCGAGGCTGGTCGGTGTCGATCGACGGCGGTCGAGGATGATTGACGGTGGCCGGAGGCGAACGGAGCTCAGTCGACGAACATGAACGGAATGATGCCTTTGGGCTACGATTGTGGGCAAAACCCAATAGCAGTGGCTAAAGGTCCTGGTTGGGGTTGGAGTTTTTACGGAGATGAGTTGACTGACAAGGGTGGCTTGGCTGTCGGCGGCTTGCCATCGACGGACAGTCCATCAAAAAACACCCCAATTCACAGCTCTGATACCACCTGTAACGACCTGCCATTTTACAAAATATTGTGGGCCTATCTGGCCAGGTCCTAAACGGACCAGGTGTTACTTAAATGCTACATAATTTCTATTAAAGCAGATAAGTCTAACTTATTAAAATAATCATCCCACAGTCTTGGACCATTTCCCATAGCCACATTTATAACACGAGAATAAAAAGGAAGTCCACTCATTATCCAGTTGCGACCTGAGTTGGTAGAAGAACCAACCAGTCGTCTTTTAATCTTTAGTTCCAACTGCTAACCAGCGGAGGCAATTCCGCATTAGTGATTAAAACACTAAGCCGTATAATTAAATAAAACAAGTCAATAAAAACCCTATTCAAATATCTCTCAGGTCATTCTGAGAATTATGGTTGTCAGGTCCATTCTGACATGTCCATTATCATATTATGAAGGGCGCAGCCCGTGTCGGACTGAGTCAATTCCTTTACCCCATTGCAATCGGTGCATGGTGGTCGAATCTGGGCTCAGGCCGACTAGGATGTCCACAAGGGAAAATACAACATTTTAAATACTTATACGGACCTGGTTAGCTTGTACGTAATCCCGTAACTGCGACCACGATCCTAGTCTGAATGAGGGCATAAAATTATACATGAGTATAATTTTATTCATGTAGAAAATGCATGCAACTAAATGATTAATATATCTATTAAATTTTGACAATATATAATATGCCACATTAAATAATTTGAATCCATTAAAATAATGAAAAAATTTGAATGGAGCACCTATGAATTTGTAAGCACAAGTTTGAATGGTTATATCCACATTCTGACATGTCCATTATCAGGTTATGGCCTGTCAGGTCCATTATGATATGACCATTCAGAGCTTATGGGCTGCTCAAAGATTATGGGCGGTCAGGTCCATTCTGACATGTCCATTATGAACTTATGGCCTGTCAGGTCCATTCTGACATGACCATTCAAAGCTTATGGGCTCTCAAGTCCATTCTAACATGTCCATTATAAAATTATGGCCTGTCAAGTCCATTCTGACATGACCATTCATAGCTTATGGGCTGTCAGGTCCATTCTGACATGTCCATTCTGAGATTATGAAGGGCGTAGCCCGTGTCGGACTAAGTCAATTCTTTGACCCAGATTGCACTCGGTGTATGGTGGTCGAATCTGGGCTCAGGCCGACCAGGCTATCCACAAGGGAAAATACAACGTTTTAAATAATTATATGGACTTAGTATTTTAATCACTAACGCAGAATTGCCTCCGCAGGTTAGTAAATGGAACTAAAGACTAAAAGACGATTGGGTGGTTCTTCTACCAACTCAGGTGGCGACTGGATAATGAGTGGACTTCCTTTTTATTCTCTTGTGTTATAAATGCGGAAATGGGAAACTGTTTAATACTGTAGGACAATTATTTTAATGAGTTAGACTTATTTGCTTTAATAGAAATTATTTAGCATTTTACTAACATACGGTCAGTTTAGGATGGGTCGGTTAGTTATATTTTTTAGTAATACCTGGCCAGCTAGGCCCACAATATTGTGTAAAATGGCGGGTCGTTACAGGTGGTATCAGAGCACGGTTTCCCACTAGCTCACATCTTATGACTCAAGTACCTTGTTGAAAAGTCTAGTCATTATCTTTTCCCATTGTTACCTATTATTAATTTATTAAAAAATTTGTTCGCTATATATCTAAGTCAGCACTGAAAAAAAAAGTATATATTTCAAATGGTAGGCACCCGTAGACAGTCAAGCCGATCGGTGCAGTCAGACTTGAACATGGAGAATGTGTTGGGCCAGATTTTGACGGCCATACAGGGGCTAGCGCAGGCTTCAGAAAATACAAATTCTATGGTTCAGAATATGGTTCAGCAGTTACTGGGAGTGGTAGCAGGGACTGGAGCCTTAAACTTGGCAGCGGGTCCCAGAATCATCCCAGATGGTGATCAGGGGGGTGCCCAAGGGCGGGCAGGGTTAGCTGACCCGGGCGAGCGAAGGGAGCTTCCAAACCCAGTGCTACCAGTAGTCCGACAAGTGGTGCCGCCAGCTGTGGATGATCGTGATCGATACACAGTGGAAAAGTTTCAAAAGAATGGAGCTGAGGTATTCATTGGAGGGATTGACCCAATGAAGGTGGAGAGCTGGATAGACATTACCGAAAAAGCGTTTTGAGCTCTATGTGTGCCCCACCGCTATCAAGTGAGGTTGGCAACATGCATGCTTTGGGAGGAAGTATCTTACTGGTGGAATTCCATGGAAAAGACTACATTCCATCAACGTGAGATTTCATCCATCTCATGAGCAGAATTTGTAAAAGCTTTCAATGGATAGTACTTTCCTGAGTCCGTTGTCCAGAAGAAAGCACTGGAATTCGCCACTTTGGCTCACAGGGAGGATTCGGTTTGGGAATATGCCAAGAATTTCTTGCAGTTGGAGCCATTTGCACCTGGGATTCTGGCAACTGAGAAGGAGAGAGAGAACAAATTCTTCTGGGGGTTGAAGCAAGAATTGAGGAGTAGGGTTACTACGGTGCCGAGAGGCACTCTAACCGAAGTAATCGAGGCAGCCACTACTCATGAGTTCGTGTATGAGCATGACTGTGCACAGAAATAGGGGAAGGCTACTATGCAACATAAGAACGCCAATCAGGGTAGTAACCAAAACTGGTCAACAGGACACCAACAACAGAACTATCAAAGGAACGTTGAAGGGAACTGCAAAAGGAAGTTTCGGGAGATTTCGTATCGACTATGTAAAAATTGCAACAAGATGCATTCAGGGCCATGCAATGAGCCTCGTCGTTGCTACAACCGCGGTAGGACTGGACACATGCAAAAAGAGTGTTTTCACCCCCTGAAGCAACAAGAGAAGCAGCCTGAGAAAGGGAAGCCACCAGCTCCTATTCGCTACCCAGCCAAAACCGGTGGACAAAGGGAAGGCGAAACTTTATGCGGTCGAAATCGAGGACGTTGAGGAGGATGACCACACAGTTCAAGGTAAAATTCTGATTCAAAGTGTTATTGTAGATGTCTTATTTGATTTGGGGTGTACACATTTATTCCTTTCATCCCAATTAGTTAAGAGTTTAGGACTCCAAACATCTCCATTATCAAAGACTTATAGAGTCACTACTACAACTGAGGATGGTGAAGCATTAGCAGTGACTAACCTATCCTTAGATATACAAGGGAAACCCTATGTATGTAATTTTATCGTGTATGGGGTAAAAAGGACTGATGTACTGTTGGGAATGGATTAGTTGTCTGCACACCAGGCTTTTCTTGATTGTAAAGGGAAGAGAGTGGTGACAAAACTTGTAATTGTAAGATGGGGGTCATTTTCCAAGAGTCATTGCATGATTGATCTTCTTGTATCGTGTCGGTCAATGAATCAACCGAGTGGTTCGGTGAGAGTTGTCAAGCCTTTTTGGCTAACCTAGGGGAGTCTTAGTCCAAGTCCAAAGAGTTGTCTATGATTCCGGTGGTAGCAGAGTTTTCGGACTATTCCTAGATGAACTTCTAGGATTACCTCCTAAGCGGCAGTGGAGTTTGCCATTGACCTAGCACCCGGAGAAACACCAATTTATAAAGCACCATACCGCATGGCTCCAGCTGAACTCAAAGAGTTAAAGAGTCAACTAGAAGAGTTGTTGTAGGCAGGTTTCATCCGGCCAAGTACGTCACCCTGGGGAGCCCCTATTCTTTTTGTTAAGTAGAAGGATGGCTCACTTCGACTTTGTATTGACTATCACTAGCTCAATCATGTGACAGTCAAGAATCGGTACCCCTTACCGAGGATCGATGACTTATTTGATCAGATGAAAACAGCCGGAGTATTTTCTAAAATAGACTTGCAGTTTGGATATCACCAACTGCGAGTGAAGGAATCTGATATACAGAAAATGGCTTTCCAAACTTGATATGGACATTATGAGTTTTTGGTTATGCCTTTTGGTCTAACAAATGCACCAATAGTTTTTATGTCACTCATGAACATGGTATTCCGCACATACTTGGACAAGTTTATTATCGTGTTTGTGGATGACATTTTGGTCTATTCAGATAATGAGGAGGACCATGTGAAACACCTGTCCATTGCTCTTCAAGTCATGAGGAATAATCAACTGTTTGCCAAACTATCAAAGTGTGACTTCTGGCTGAAGGAGGTGAATTTCCTTGGGCATATTATCTCAAAGGCAGGAGTTACAGTGGATCCATCAAAAGTGAAAGCAGACACTGATTAGCCACAACCCAAATCAGTCACCGATATCCGAAGTTTACTTGGGCTAGTAGGTTACTATCGGAAATTCATTAAAGATTTTTCTTTGATGGTATCGCCAATGACTGAGCTCACACATAAGGGAGTCAAGTTTGAATGGAGTAGCAAGTGTGATGAGAGTTTCCAATCTTTGAAGAAGAGTCTAACAATACAGTAGTCTTGACCTTGCCAAATGGCAATGAAGGATTTGTGGTCTTTAGTGATGCATCTCTGGTAGGGTTAGGATGCGTCGTTATGGAAGATGGTAAGGTGGTGGCTTATGCCTCATGCCAATTGAAGATTCACGAGAAAAATTATGCTACCCATGACTTGGAACTGGCAGTAGTGGTTTTTGCTTTGAAGATTTGGAGACACTACTTGTATGGAGCCTAGCTCGAAGTGTTCACTGATCACCAGAGTTTGAAGTATATCTTCATACAAAATGACCTTAATCTTCGACAGAGGCGGTGGATAGAATATTTGAAGGATTATGACTTCCAAATTTTATACCATCAGGGGAAAGTGAACTTTGTAGCCGACGCTCTGAGTCGGAAGGGCAAGGTGGACAAGGGTCAATAGCTAGCTAAACTTTGGGCTATGTCAGCTGAAGTGGTGGCTATTAACCCGGCGGAACGACTAACAGGATTACTGGCAAACCTGGTTATCTCCAATGAATTGGTTGACCAAGTTTAGCTAGCACAAATGGAGGATGAGGAGTTGAATGAGATGTTGGACAAAAATCCTTACATGGTAGCAGATTCCAACAATGTAATTAGATTTAGAGGGAGGTTGTGTGTACCAAATGATGATGCACTGAGGCGGAATATCCTGGAAGAGGCTTATCGCTCAAAGTTCTCAATACACCCTGGGGTTACAAAGATGTACTAGGACTTAAAAGGAACCTACTAGTGGATTGGGATGAAGAGTGATCTGGTGGATTTTGTTTCTAAGTGTCAGACGTCCTAACAGATCAAAGCCCAACATCAACTACCCGGTGGATTATTACAATCTTTAGAAATACCTACCAAGAAATGGGAGCATGTCACATGTGATTTTATTGCTAAATTCCCAAGGACTCTGAAAGGGCATGACTCTATATGGGTGGTGGTGGATCGTCTGACTAAGGCAACTCATTTCATCCCCACAAAATCAATAAGGACGGCGGAATATATAGCGGAATTGTATGTCAATAACATTGTCAAGCTGCATGGGATTCCAAAGGACATAGTCTCTGACAGAGATCCCATATTCACTTCACATATCTGGGAAGATTTCAAAAAAGCTATGGGGACCCAAATCAAGCTAAGTACAACATATTATCCCCAAACTGATGGTCAGAGTGAGAGGACCATTCAAAATTTGGAGGATTTGTTGAGAGCTTGCGTCCTTGACTGGGAAGGAGATTGGGCGAAACACTTAGCCTTGGCTGAATTCACCTACAATAACTCTTATCAAGCCAGTATAGGAATGGCACCGTTTGAAGCCTTATACGGTAGGCCATGCTGGTTGGAGTCTACCGAGGCGGTTATAGTGAAGCTAGAGATGGTGAGAGAAGCAGCTGAAAAAGTGAAACTCATTCAGCAAAGGCTTAGGACAGCTCAGGATCGACAGAAAAGTTATGCTGATACTCGTAGGAGGGACCTAGAGTTCCAAGTTGGAGAGTTTATGTACCTAAAGACATCTCCTAGGAAGGGAGTGATCAGATTTAAAACATCAGGGAAGTTGAAGCCAAGATTCATAGGACCATTTCCAATCCTGGATCCAGTCAGAAATTGTGCTTACAGATTAGCATTACCACCAAGCCTCAATGACGTACACAATGTTTTTCATGTTTCAATGCTAAAGAAATATATACGAGATGAGGATCATACAATCACAAATTTTGCAAAGTTAGAGCTGCAATCAGATTTAACATATGAGGAAAAACCGATTCGCATCTTGGCAAGAGAAATTAAGACACTCCAAAACAAGGAAATTCCCTAGCCTGTTTGTAGCATAAAATTCTTGTAATTGTACTAACAAGAACTAATCTCGAAGATGTACTTAATCATGATTGTCCTTTTAGTGCAATAATATTTCGGGGACGAAATACTTCTAAGTTGGGGAGATTGTGAAGACCCGGAAAAAAAAAAAATATAAATAAATATTTGACGCGGTAGGATCAGACGTTGGAAGATTAATATTTCCATTTAAATAATTTACCCGCTACCTGATTAATTATTAATTACCCGGTTAAGTGAAAGGTATTCTTTACCCGGTTAATTATCATTAAACTTGTAACGACCTGCCATTTTTTAATAACTTAATTGCGCCTAGATGGCCAGGTGTTACTTAAACAACTACTAAGTTTCTGAATTATAACAATTTAACAACAATGTATAAGATCGATTCCCACTGTCTTGGACCGTTTCCCAGTAGCCACTCATATTTCTTAATAAAAATTTAAAAGGGAGTACTCATATTTATCTTGCTCCATGCTCTGGTTGTCAATGGCCTTCCCATACTTAATTTCGTATCTGCACACCTGCGGAGGCAATTCCGTGTTAGTGATTAAAACACTAAGTAGTAAAATAGATAAAACAAGTCAAGTACATTCCACTAGTTCCCTATGTTCATTTTAATATGAGGTGGAGCGATACCGCTATACTCCAAAACAATGCAGAGGAGGTATCCGCAGTGATCCGCACACACCAGCCGTAGCCTTTTTTGTGGGAAGGCTACCACTACCATCTCCAGTGCCAGTGCCTCGCACACCCCGGCCGTAGCCTTTTTGTGGGAAGGCTATCACTACACTCAGGTGATTGCTACACCCCATTTGTGCGGAAGCTCTCACTACCAATTCTAGTGCCAGTACCTCGCACCCCGGCCGTAACCTTTTTATGGGGAGGCTATCACTCCACTCCAGTGCCAGTGCCTTGCAGAGCCGGCCGTAGCCTTTTTATGGGGAGGATATCACTGGACTCAGGTGATTGCTACGCCCTGTTTGTGGGGAAGCTCTCACTACCAATTCTAGTGTCAGTGCCTCGCACACCTCGACCATAGCCTTTTTATGGAGAGGCTATCACTGCACTCCAATGCGATGGAGGAATCGTTGTGCCTCGCTCACCCATAGCCTTTTTATGGGGCGGCTATCACTACTCCAAAATAATTTGATGCAATACACAATTTACATACATAATACGGCCCCGTGTCGGACTGAGTCAATTCTTTGACCCTGGTTGCACTCGGTGCATGGTGGTCGAATCACCTTTACTAGGTGATTGACCTTTATATCTAGTTACAATCGCCCCAATTTTTTCTTCCTCTTTTTTTTTTTTCTAACAACTTTTTGTAGGTATAATATCTATTTCCCAATTAAAATCCACTACTCTTTAAAAATAAAAACAACTCCAATTGGCATAATACCATGTACAATTATTTTTCCGATTAACATCTACCTTCTTAATTCCTTCATCTGCCTAGTCAACAAAAATTTAAACTAAAACAAAAATAAAAATTTTCTTTCTTGATAAAAAGAGAACAAGTTTTAGCCATCAAAATTACCTATGGTGGAACTTAGAACCGCCAATGGTCATGCAGACAAGATAGAGTTTTAGTCATCAAAATTACTACCCTCCAAACTATTTGGCTCATTGAGGAAGCATATAGACACGGTTATAAGGCGAGTCATTCATAACCTTTACCTTTACTTACTATTTGGTCAATATTATTATTGTAATCATTTATGATTTTAAATTTTTTTACCTTTACCAATTTTATAAGGCGAGTCATTCATAACGAAATTTTTGATAATTTAACATTGGTTAAATAGTTAAAATATGATTAAATTTATTTAAAAATATGTATCATAGACTCAAATTTATTAAATTGGCTAAAAAATTAAATTACCAAAAATATTTAAAAATGAACAAAATAAAAATCTTTCAACCATCCAAATTATGTTAATTTTGTGTTAGAAATTATGAAATTAATAAATACATAGTTTAAATTAAGTAAATTTATCAAATTAGTACTTTGATAATTAAAGAGTTTTAAGATTAATATTGACATGAAAACGAAAATAATTAAATATATATTCGATGAACTTGGTAAATCGGATGTATATATTATATATATATAGTAGAGTTTTATGTCATTATCATTTATATTTTAAAATCGGTCATGTTAAGTTGACAATAGCTTATTTTCTACTATGAAACAAGGTTTCGTTCTATTTAATTCAAGCTTTTTTTACATTAGGGACGTAGAGCCCATTTGCCCCATCAAAGACAATGGTCATTTTAATTTCAGATAAGAGAGTAGGACACCTTTTTGCTTTATTTGCCCCCGGGATCGGTCTTGGCCATCATTGTTGGGCTTTTTTACCCAGGACTCCACTCAATTTTGGCTAAATATTTTTTGTTTCAAACTAACAAGTCAGGGTAAGTGGATCGCGAACACGAACAGGCAAATACGGTCGCGGGTAGGCGGATCGCGAACCGGGCGAACGGAAAAATGGGTCAGAAGGAAAATGCCGATGGCAGAGAGGTTGACGCCGCCAATCGGGATCAATAGGGTGTAAGGCAAGGAACGTCATGGTGGTGATGGCCGGTGGAGTCCGGTTGCTGGTCAGCTAGAAAATGGCCGAGAAGCAGCGATCGGGGCCACGATGGGGGATGGTGTTGGTCCCAAACTATAGGTCTCGGCAAGAGAAATCTGTGTCGGTGGTCAGATTGGCCGGAGGACATTAGCCGGTACCGGAAAAAGGCCCAAACTGTGGCGGCAGCAGCGATAAATAGTGATAGAAAACTCGATCACCGATGGCGACTGCAGTGATGCCGGTGGCCGTGAGAGGTATGATTGGAAAGCCGGCAGTAAGGCGGTCATGGGGGTGCCGATCCGGTCATTAGGGGCAAGGCGATGACTTGTCAGCGATGAGGCGAAGTGGCGGCGGCGTTAACATTGTGAAATAGTTGTAGATCGCGGAAGATTTGGGAAAATGATATTCTGAAGTCAGGGCTGACGTGGGCAGCTTTGATATTGCCACATGGCACAATCTAAACTTCCATCAACTCATGGTCTAGTAGGACCCACCGATGGGTATATGCAATATACATACGGAAAGAAAGCTCGGATTGAGACCTTCCGAAATCAAAACTGACTCGAATCTTAAAATACACTATATAGGCAAAAATCAAGGTGAGAAGTGTAAATGGGCCTCAAAACCATAAACTTAATCGACCTGGGCCCACGGAACACAATCCGAAGGTCCAAAATTCTTGTGATGCATGTATTGAGATTCCCTTAAAATCCTAAACGGATACTAAACGATGCAACGACCTAGATCTAAGCCTAAAATTCTAGCTAACATATACAAACAAATCTCTATACCTTAGTATACACTAATAACACATGCTCTACTCTATCGTAACTAAAATTATCATATGCATGTCGTGTATACTTAACCTCTATAACATGCAAATATGGCCATCTTGGCCTCATACTCATATTCTTAAAATTGTTCTCGCTCGAGCTCGCTCGAATTGACTCGAGATTGCCTGAACTGGACAAAACTAAAATATGCTAAAACCCTAAGCAAAAATGGGGGTTTTATAGAATTTCTAGTTTGATTGATATCTTATTAACTCTTGAAGGTTTGATTAAAAATCATATGAGAACATAATGGAGAATAAATATTGTTGTGTGGTAAAATTTTGTCTTGATATTTTACTTTGGACGCTCTAAAGTTCAAGTGTGGGGGTGTGTTAAGCGTTTAAAATATAACATATTTAACCATGTTTATAATGTGATTTTATAAATCCTGGATATAAATATTATTAATTAGGTGATATTTTGCTTTAGTTTTTTAGTTACTTATTATTTTATGAGATATGTTTAATTTTGAATTTTAATGATGAAAACCAGTGAAAATAAAGAGGTTTAGGGATTGTTGGTCATGGCATTGGACCCCACCTATTGATGGCTACAATTTATAGTGTTGACAAAGCTCGATGAGGTTTGGCTGCATTTGAGTAGATCGAGGAGTTGGAGACTTGAGTGGACATCACAATTAATTAAATTACGTTGATTTGTAAATAACTTCATTGAATTGATGTATTGAAAGTTCATCTCATCTTCTATATAAAGGGGTGGTCATTTGTTATTTGGGATATCTCATCTCATCTCTTGGCCTATGAGTTTAGTAGAAGTAGTTCTAGTTTTTGTAGTTCTTTTCTTATTCTAATGAAAAATAGTTTCTTCTTTAAGTATTCTTTTCTTTTATTATGGAGAAATTCTTTATTTCATTGTAGAGAAGAATGAAACTTAAAATGGTCTAATTGAATTCAATTCAAGCTCTTACTCTTTTATTCAATCGGATTGTTTGAATTATCATGTTTTTAATGGTATTAGTAGATTGATCACCTATTTCCTACACCATGAGGTCTAATGTAACACCCCAATTTCGGTTCACTTAAGAACCGGATCAGAAATGCTATGATCGAGTCGAGTCATGTTTAAAAGGAAAACTTTATTAGTCTTCGTATCAAACCATCAAGTAGATATGAATCCAAGAACCATAACCTTATTTTCATAATTTCAATTTGACCCATCATAAAAGAGAAATTACGAAAATAGTTTCTATACATTGAGTTCCACACTTTTATTTATGGTATTTACATTGAATTCTACACCTTTATTTATGGCCCATAAACACTCAACTTTAATAGATCAATTTAATTTAGACCAACCTTAAATAACAACATATTATACAATTCCAGATTTATGTATATATTTATGTTCAACAACCAACAAGTTCTTGCTATATATTGGAGCTTTCGTGGGTGAGCCTTAGCAGACGATTGAAGAGAATAATGGTTGAGGAAGTTATGCTCTTTATTCAGCTTTTTCGGCCTATACGTGACGAAGCCTCCGAAATGAACACCGAGCACCGTCGCAGGGGAGAGTTCCTTATGGCTGTCACCTTCTCCACCTTGGGAGCCGTCGTCAAAGCCCGAGGAAATGGCAGTGGCGCTGGTACTGATACCCACCTACTCCTGCTTGACATCTCATCCATTGTCATTGTCCTCTCACTAGCCTCTTCTATCCTCCATTTGGTGCTCCACTATCAGCTCTGCATCCCCCTCGCCCGCCTTTTCTTACCCCTAGCGGTATTCTTCACCGCCACTGCCATGGTTTTACTGATTACCAGCTCCATCTTCCTTAGCATGCGCTGTTTGCGGTAATCTTCTCGAAACTCCTATTTCTGGGTTGCTTCAAGCTGTTCCCCACCATTCTCCACTTTGTTACAGCGCTTTGTCATTGGAGGTTTGTTGTCGTTCTTATCGGTCCAGTTGTAGACGAGGTCAACATGCAGTCATCAAACAACGAATTGTCTTCGACGTCAATGGATCATGAGCAACTAGTGCACCTGCATGGTGAAATTAGTGAAACAGCTGCGGTGGCGGATCAGCTTGAGCTCGGAATAATGGGAAGATCAGAGCCAGCCCGCCATACTCCACACTGCACATGAGATTAAGTATAGATATATATATGTAAGTCTTGTCCTAATTGGATAATGTTTAAGGTAAAGATCTAATATAATGGGATGATAAGTATAATATTATGAAGGGGAAGAGATGACATATCTGCCCCTAGGCTACCCAAACCCTATATATATATATATATATATATA
>JAVDBV010060384.1:0-12240 GCA_032619315.1 Piper longum
TATATATTCAAAATAAATGAATACTTTAGGAAGAGTACCATCAAAAGCACCTACCAACGGTAGGCTACCATGGCATGCATAGCAATGGTACATTTAGTCATCTAGATCAGCAGGAACCCGGTGGGCCAATGGGTAGTATTACTATTACAAGACTATGATTTGAAGAGGGAAAGTGTTGAGTTTATCCCACATCGGTCGTAGAAGGTGTTGGTGTCTTGTATATAAATTAATGAAAAAGCCATGTTCCTTGAGTTAACTTTTAGATTAAGAGAGGCCTGTGACACTTATTACAAGTCCTTTTTAAGAGGCCCAAAGGGCTTAATAGTGGTATCGGAGCTTGGTTATGCGCTCAAAGGGCCCTAGAGGTGGTGTCAGAGTCAAGTTACGATCTTGTGAAATTTGGTGTTACCTACACCGATTGTCGAAGTTTTCTTTATAAGTTCCACCTGAAGATTGTTTTGGGGTTGTCATAGTTTGCCAGGTAGGTGGGTGTCGTTTGATGAAAAGTGAGATTGTGAGACAATAATTATTTTGGAGACACCTAATGTATGAAGGGGAGTTATTAGGTTTATCCCACATCAATCGTAGAAAGTATTGATGTCTTATATATAAGCTAATATGAAAGCTTTATTCTTTAAATTAACTTTTAGATTAAGAGAGGGTTGTACCACTTATTGTAAGTCACCTTTTGGGGAGGGGGGGGCTCAAAGAGTCCAATAATAATATCAGAGCCTAGGTGTATCTAATAAGCAGTATCTGAGCCCAGAGGTACCTAATAGAAAGCGTGAAGACACTAGGTAAGCGTATAGGAGTGAGGTGGGGGACTATTTGATGGAGTATTAGGAACGAACGTTTGTACTGGAACGGCGTTAGAGCGACATACGGTGGCAGCCCAAAGTCCAAAGGCGAGGGAATGTGTGAGTAGGGGAACGACCCCATTATATAGCTGTAGAGGATGATGTAGTTTGTTAGGGGGCAGGTGGGGGTGGGTGACCTGGGGGATCCTGTGGAAGCTAATATATATATCTTTCCATGTTTTGTACTTTTGGCGAAGTTGATATTTTTTACTCTCCGGTATGAATTGATTACGTGAGGTCGTTGTCTCCCTGGAGACTTCAATGCTTAAATTAATTTCAAACAAGAAATATTGGTAGTAATGCTGTTGGCTTGTCAATTATGGTGATGAAGAGTTCCATGGAACTAGTTAAGCTGCACATGGCTTTATGGAAATAGTATTCTGACTATATACTTTATTCTTACTTCAGTTCTTAATCGAATGCGAGTGCGGATAGACTTTCACTGCATTAGGATAAGCCGGCACCATCGGCCTTTTCGTTTAGTATATCACCTTTGACTGGTGCGTCGTGTATACTGTGTTCATTGTTTTATCATGGCCTTACCGATACGTTTGATGGGCATGTCTTGTGGGCTTCAATGATGTCATTTCTTGCTTGTTGGTTTGCACCGTCCTTGCGTTTTAACTTGTTAGACTTTTTTCGTTAATGGACTTTTAATCTTGCCCTACGACAAGAAAATATATAAATACTCTAATTATTTATATTTGTAATTATTTACGTAAATTTTGAATTGTGAGACTGTGAGACCAATAATTGACTCTAAATAAAAATATAGTTCATATCAACTAGAGTGGTTGCTCATGTATTTATGAATCATATATATATATATAACTAGTTCAGGGCCTCGTGCAATGCACGAGCTTCGTTATCCTTCCAAATAATTACAATTTACATAAAAATAAATAAAACTCTGAAAATATATGATTTCTTTTATTTTTTTAAAAAAAAAACAATAAAACATAAAATTTACATTTAGTAAATAGATAAATATACCGTATTATTTTTTACAATAAATAGTAAATAATTAAAATAAACCACAATACTATTAAAATATATTAAATAAAAAATGACAATGACTGAGCATTCATTCAACTAATATCTGATATTTTAACATAAATGATTATTTAATTTGTAATATTGTTTTTAACAAAATATCATTTAATAAATAAAATAAATGAAATCCAACAAAATTAGCACAGCCATTGTAACAAATTGTTTTGTTTTGAATTTTTTATTTTTTGTCTTTCTTCATTAGCGATATTTTATTTTTATTTATTTTATATTCATACAATTTCTTTGCACGTAAAGGGCTTCTGTGATCCCACCAAACCACTTATCTACCCTGAATCAACTCAAACAAAATACGAAAACCACTGTTCGAACCTAAATATAAGTAAACCAAAAATTTATCTCACAAATCAAACAACATATGAAAATTACAACTTGGAAGAGTTGAAACCAATAAAACCAAAATTAACCTTCATGAAGGTAAAAATATTGACAGAAGATCTAAATCAACACTAAATAAACCTATTTATAGGAAAAATAATATGGTTATCCTATTTTGAAAGCCAACTAATGGAGTTATAATTTCAATTCTTACACGTAGGCCAGAAACTTCACGAATATATTCTGACTTCTACGTAATTCATAATCAGTTACAAACTTACACAAATTTGACAACTACTACACTATCACACATTGGTTACAAAAAATACCAGTTTCATTTAACTTTATCCGAAATTTGATTGACTACTTGCAGTTATACTAACTTCACCTACATGTTTTTCACTCTGCACCGTTCCAGACATGCATACCAATCATAATATGCCACCTTTGGAAACCCACAAAAAAATACCCAGAAAATTAAAAAGTAGACTTTTTAACTACCGTGATTTAACAGAGCTGAGCCGAACAAGGATATGCTTAAGTTTGGCTTGATATAAAATAAGTCAAGTCGAGCTTTAATGTAAACGAACCGAACTTTAATATAAACGAGCCGAGCCGAGCTTGTCCAAGTTTTATGGTATTTGGGTTTGGTTCGAGCCGAGCTCGAGTCGAGTTTGAGCCAAGCTCCAGTCGAGCTCGAGTCGAGCTCGAGCCTAATTAATATTTATGTGCTTGACTTATATATGATTATTTTTTTTAATATGACCTCAATAGTATTTATGAGCTGAATCGATCCGAATATTTTTTCGAGTTTGAATAAATCGAGTTCGAATTTTGAGCTGAGCCGAGCCAAACATTTATTTATTTAAGCTCTATTTATTTTTTAATAAACTTATTTATTTTGAATCGAGTATTTTTTTAATACAAAATTAATATATACCAAATCAAACCATGTCAAACTTAAAAAATTCACGAAGCACTTTGAATTTTCAAGAGTAGGGCCCGGTTCACCGGCGACAATAAAAAAGCCGCTTCGGTCTCCCTCTAGCCGGAAAAGCGGATACCAACAATGGACCCGCCGGCCCCCAGCTCAGACGCCGGCAAGAAGTCGGCCGGCGACGATCACACCGCTGGCTACGCCCCCTACCCTCAGATCGACCCCAACGACGTCGCCGCCCCTCCAATCGACTACGGCTACGCTCCTCCCCTGGCCACCTCCACCATGCCGCACGGATCCAACCCCTACGTCTCCTCCTCCCCCGCCCCTCCCTCCTCCGTCGATACTGCCAAGAGTTAGCCTCGCTTTTCATCCTCTTCTTCTTCTTTTCATTTATTGCTATTTTTTATTCGTATTTTATAAAATCCCTATACTTCTAGAGCGTTTGGTTGCAATAGAAAATTTTACATAAAATCTCTAGAAAATTTTGTACAAAGTGGCAGAACTTATTTGGCGAGTTGTAATAAATATTGAAAAATTCTAACAGTATTAAAAATTGTTTTAAATCAACTAAATAACATCGAATGCCGATAAAAAATAGGACAGAATGAACCAAATAATATACATGTGCTTTATCCCTAGCTATGTATTCATTTCACATTTGCATTGCTATTTCATGGCTTAGAAGTTTGCATAATTAAACCATGCCTAAAACAAACAAAACGAAATAAATTTACAAATTAATTGCCGAGTCCTCACACAACAAACAATACGAAATAAAAAGAGTATCGGTTATGGGCCAGTATAGTACATGCAATCAACTACAATATGCAATTACATGAACAAGTAACTTATGATGACATACAGATATACGGGAACATCAATTAGTCACAAGCAACTTATGATATAACTAGAGAAAAAAAAATAAAAAACGTGAACAATTTGTTAAATGATTATAATGATGTTAAACCTATAAAATGAGTTAAATCAATCAAAAACAACATATTCTAACATCACAAACAACAACAAAAGTAGAAGAAAGCCGCAATCTTTCTTGGGTTACAGTTATTGAAATTGATAAAGCTTACTTTTTCGATGAGTGTTGTGGTGTGGGTGACGATAGTGGCAACAAAGTAGGAGTTGGAGGCGAGCAGGAAGGAGCAGTGGTTGAAGGGGATGGTGAAGTACAGAGGGAGGGGGGAAGAAGAGGGATGTGGTGAACAAGAGGTGAGAGGGACGAGCATTAGAAACAAATAAATAGGGCTCGTCCTTTTTTTTTTATAATTATTTTGTGAGCTTTTCTAGAAATAGCCTCGGCCACTTTATATTTTGTTAATATTTTTCCAAACATTCGTCAAGAAAGTAAGTTTTATCGATTTCAATAACCCTAATCCAAAAAAAGATAGTGACTTTCTTTTATTTTTAGTTGTTTGTGATGTTCAATATGCTGGTTGTGATTGATTTAAGTCATTTAATGTATCTAATAATCATTATTATAAGTAACAAATTGTTCATACTTTTGGTTCTTATCTTTCTTTGGTTCTATGATGTAGGTTGTTCATGACTAATTGATGTTGCTATTTATCTACATGTTGTCATAAGTTACTTGTTCATGTAGTTGCATAGTGTAGTTTGTTCATGTAGTTGCAGATTGTAGTGGATCATAGGTACTATTACTCATCCATAGCCAATGCTCTTTTTACTTCGTTTTTGTTTGTTGTATGTATGAGGACTCGGCAATTAATTTGTTAACCTGTGCTTAAGACTAATTTGTTATTTTTGTTTCATTTTGATGGTTGTTAATTGCAATCGATGTTTTTTGGTTAATATTGTGTTTACAATTGGTTTATTTAGAATTTGTTTCATGTTTTAAGATTAGTTTATATGTAGATTAATACTTGTAATCTAATATCAATTTGTTGAAGATATTATTCATATGACTAAGCAAAATCATTATGAGCAGTTGGTCGTTGTTATTAATTTCCAAGCTAAAATTGTATTATTTTAATAATATAGCGGCGGAAATATTTTAGACATGGTTTGGTTATAGATATAATCAACGAAGGCGTGACAAAATTCTACGCATTGAAATACCAATGCAAATGCGGAATGACTTCATAGTTCGTCGTCGTAGTTAAAGTACGTGTACATTATTTAATTATTTTTGCGCTATTTTTTATTACTGTGCAATGTTATTTAGTTTATTCTAAAATATTTTTTTATATTGCAACACAACAACATTGGAATTTTTAAAATTGACTGCAACTTGTTTAACATAATTTTGTAAGTTTTTAAGTTCTGCTATTTTTTTTATAATTGTAACAAAAACTGCGACAAAATTTTCTAGATATTTTATATAAAATTTTTCATTGCAACCAAATGCCCTATTAGTTTTGAAGTGATACCCCTTTGCGAGAATTGTGATTAGATGTTGCAAAATATTCAATTTGAGTGTTTTATTTTGATTTTTAATCTAACTATTGTGAATTTGTGTCTATATAATCGTACTTTCTACGTGTTTCGGTTTGATTGTAAAGGGATTTTTTTATATTTTGTATGTCTAGCTTTGATGTATGTATTGTCAATATAGGTTTGTTGGGTTTGAATTTGGGAGCTTTTGTTGGATGAGTTGAAGGTCGATCTCAGTGAAATTTTTGGTTTTTTTGTTATTGTTTCTTTTATTAGATACAATGGACAAGGTTCGCGACGTGTTTGGGAAATTTGGCAAGCAGGTTGGTGAGGCGAGCAAGAAGGCTGAAGATTTGGCCGGAAATGTTTGGCAGCATTGTATGTGCAACACTTTTCCGTTTCTTTGTTTGCTTCATGAGTTTTCTAGTGCATGATAATAGATAACGAGCATTAGGGTGTTTTTTCTTGATGTTTGTTTGAAGCTCAATTTTACCTATAAAATTTTACGCCAAACTGATAGTGTTGCAAGTGTTGTCCTTCATTTTCCATGATTATTATTATCCATATTGGGATGCAGATTATTTTATTATGCCGTTGGATTGGGAGTTTCTTTCAACTGGAAATTAGCCATTTGGATTTTCCAATTCTTATTGCATCCTTAGGTTCACTTATTTTCTTAGATGAAGTCTGTTGAACATGTTTGGATGTTGAGCTCTGATTGGTGCACATGTGTAAATGATACTAGCATTCGATATTATACAAAGGTGAAATTGATAATTTTAGATTATGAAAATCATTGTAATAAGGGAATGTCCAGCCTGGTAGATAATTAAGGAGTGGATTTATAGGCGGTTGATTTTTTGAGCTATACTCAATTCTAGCGTTGTTGAGAGGGCTTTAGTTTATGCACTCACAGTAAGATATAGATACAATTAAGAGTTTTTTCTGGGTCACTTTCCTTTGCTGTTCAACTTCACTTTTTCTTTCTACTGTCCTAAGCCTTCGTTGCAAAAACGAAAATTTAATGGTTGTTTGCCGTTAAGCCTAATTTAGAGGCTCAGTTCTGCTTCTTTAAGTATTATGATGACAATTTCATGTCAGTGGCACTTTAGAAGTTTATTTTAAATCATCATGCTTGCACTAAAAACTATTAGAAGAAGCCAAATTGATTTTCTGTATAATCGTCTTCTTACTTGTTTTTTGATTATGAATAAAATTTTAATATAATGTGGGATGATGTTTTAATAGTTACCTATACGGTAAGCTTCTGAGAGAATCTACTATATCTATCTAATAATAGATTTTTTTACGCCTTGTGTTTAGGGCTCCTAATTAAGCAAGCCAGCTTGTGAGCATTTGGTGTTCAGCTCCGCTCGACTCGACTCGAAACTCGACATTTAAATGCTCGAGCTCGAACTCGAATCCTACAAGTCGAGTTTGAGCAAGGCAATGTTCGATTCGAATCGACTCAGTTATAACTCAAAATCGATTCAAAATCGACTCGATAAAATAATATAATAATATACATAATATTAATTGTGTACTCAAAATAAATGTTATTATTAACTACGTATTAAATGATGGTAGTGGTGGTTTTTTATTTTTTGTTTTTTTATCAAATTTGAGTCGTCCTTGTAATCGAACATTTAAGATTAAAGTTTGAGACAGAAATATTATTTGTCCCAAGCTAGGATAGTCTTTATATATATATATATACATACATTAATAAGTTTAATTGTAACTAGTTATATTTATTTATATACAATATAATAACAAAGTAGTGAAATGGCTTAGATGGGAGGTCTTCACATTAACCTCGAGCTAACTAAATTTTTTAAACGAGATACTTTTGACTTTATAATTGAACCGGTTTCGAGCTCACAAACGATTTCAAACGAGATCGTCAAAATTAAACAGTTTAAAGTGTATTTGAGCTTGAGTCGACCTCAAACGCCAAATAAATATTCGAGTCAATTTTCAGCATATATGTTGAAAACTTGTTCGATCTCGAGCCAAGTTTGAATAAACTTCGAACTCTTCAAGTCGAGTTCGAGCACAAGTTTAGTTCGGTTTACTCGCTCGTTTAATAGCCCTACATATGTTATCATAATTCTCACAAAGTAGGAAAACCTATATATTATAAGAAAACTTGGAAATCTAAAACAAGGAAAAGTAGTTGTTCTGATAAACTAGAAAAGCCTAATATTATATAAGAAAAATAGGAAAACTGAAACTAAGAAAATTAGGTGTTCTAATAAAATAAGAAAGCCTAATATTATAATAATTTTAGAAAAACTAAAACTAGGAAAATTAGATGAATTAAACATTAACAATTAAGTATAAATTTAATAAAGAATTTTCCCTTTTATATATATTATTATTATCTATCTAATAACCAATTTTTTTACACTAAGTGGATAGTTTAATATATCATGACGTGTTCTCACAAAATAGGAAAATCTATATATTATAGGAAAACTAAAACTAGGAAAATTAGGCATTTTTTTACACCAAGTGGATGATCTAATATATTGCCATGTATTCTCATAAAATAGAAAAGTCTATATTAGAGAAAGACTAAAACTAGAAGAATTAGATGTTCTTATTAAATAAGAAAGCCTAATAATATAGGAAAATTGATACTAAGAAAATTAGGTGCTCTAATAAAATAGGAAAGCCAAGGGTTTTTTACGCCAAGTGGATATTATGTCGAGTGGATAGTTTAATATATCGTCATGTGTTCTCATAAATATGAAAACCTATTTATATTATAGGAAAATTAGGAAAACTAAAATTAGAAAATTTAGGAGAATTAAAACTAATTTATAGAAAGAGTTTTTCACTTTAAATAGGAACACATAAAATACAGCAGTGATGACAGGTCTTCATTGATTGTACCTGAGCAATAACTTTTCTTTCTTAAATTTCACAATTGTCTGCTATGAAAATAATGTTAGAATGTAGTTTTAAAATTTGTAGGTGATGTTCAATCACTTCAATATAAACAAAAAAACTAGAACTAAACACATATAATTACTCCAAGTGGATAGTTTAATAGATTATCATGTGCTCTTATATAATAGGAAAGTATAGGAAAATTAGGATTTAAGATAGTTCAATGTATTCTCATGTATTGGGGAAGTCTATATATTATATTAAAAGTAGGAAAACTAATTATAATTGTATTTTCACCCATAGTTTTAATTATCTAATAGGAAAGCTTATATATTATAGTAAAACTAGGAAAACTAAAATTAATTGCATTTTCATCCATAGTTTGACCGGTTGAGCTAGGTTTAACTACATTATAAATTTATAAATATTTTTTGTATTAAATATTTAAATATGTTTTTTCATCAATATTTTATTAAATACCATGATTTTGAACAAGAAATCGACTTTTTATGGAAATTTTGGATCAAGAAATCAATTACAATTTAAAGTGGTACAAAAACATGAACCTTATGGGATCTCAAGGCAATATGCGGTCAATTGATTACTTATAGATGGTGCGATAATATATTTAAAACTATAATTTATCTAAATGATACAATTACGCCAAATAAATAGTTAAATATATTATCCTGTGCTCTTTTATAATAAAAAATTCTAGAAAACTAGGATTTAAAAGCCGACACGGGGTATATTTGTTCGATTGGTTGAACGGGGTCCATGACATTATAAATTATTAATAAAATGTTTTATTAAATATTAGAAATGTGTTTTCATCAATATTTTCTTAAATACATGTTAAAATACCATGATTTTCTACACAACCAGTGTTTGTAAAAATTTTAGATAAAAAAAACAAGTACGATTTTAAAATAGCACAAAAGCTTGAGCTATATTGGACTTAAACGCAATATACTTAAAGTGGGTATAACCAAATACCATGTTAATATCATGATATAATATTTACAATTATTGTTCCATCTACGTAAATATATATATGATTATATTAAGTGGATTGTTCAATATATTGTCATTTGTTCTTATATAATAGGAAAGTATAGGAAAATTAGGATTTAATATGTTGTTATGTGTTATCATATAATAGGAAAGCCTATTATATTATCATAGGACTAGAAAAACAAAGAATAATTATAGTTTCGATTGAGATTAATTATTGGTAAAATAACTATATTTACTGTCGACATTTTTAAACATTTCACGATTTTGTAGTAGAAAAAAGCCTCATAACTTAACCATCAATAATCAATATGCTAAGCGAATATTTTAATGTATTTTAATATAATAAGATTGTCTTTATATTTATTATAGTAAAACTTAGATCAAATATATTGCATGTGTTCTTATATAATAGAAAAGCATATTTATTATAGAAAATATATAAAAACAACACCTATAAATACTCTCGACACTTCAAGACGCTTCACAATTTTGAAGTAGGAAAAAAATCCAAATAATATGACCATCAACAACATAACAATTATCATATCAGATTTGTAGCGAAGACAATGTATATTTGTTTCAACTGGCCGGACAAGTTCCAACCACATTATAAAATTTATATGTTATTAAATATTATAAAATGTGTTTCTTCATCAATTTTTAATTACATATCAGTTAAAATAATTCCATCTATTCTTATATATATAACAGGAAAGTATATATATTACAGTGAAGCTAGGAAAACCAACATTAATTACGGTTTCATCCATGATTTTAAATATCAGACTGACTATCATACCGAATCTATATATGGTACAAGATATGTTCGGTTCCACTGGTCAAAATGGGTTTAACTACATTATAAAAATATAAATAAATATATTTTATTAAATGTTAATTTTTTTTTATCAATATTATATTAAAAAACCAGTTAAAATACCTTAATTTTCAACAAAAAACTTATTTTGTTAAAATTTTAGATTTTTTAAAGTGCAAAGGCATGAACTGTACCCAATTTCAAGATGGTATGCAGTAAACCGGGTACAAGTACAGCTAGGAGACAACGCTTATATTTACTCTCAACACAAACATTTCATGGTTTGTAATAGAACAAAGCCTTGTTAACCTAACCATCAATAATATAACCATAACAATCGAAAAAAGGCATGACCTGTACCAAATTTCAAGGCAGAATGTAGTAGACAGGGTACAATTGGAAAACACAATATGGTATTCACAACTATAGTTCCATCTAAATACATATAATTATGTCAAGTGGATGGTTTAATGTATTGTCATCCATTCTCCTATAATAGGAAATTATAGGAAAACTAGGATTTAATATATTATCACGTGTTTTCATATATTAGTGAAACCTATATATTATCATAAAATTAGAAACAGTAAAACTAATTGTAGTTTCGATTAAGACTAATTTTAGTTAATAACACCTATATTTACTCTCGATATTTACTTAAAGGTATTTCATGACTTTGTAAACATGGCTGTCAATAATATAACTACTAACAATTAATAAAAAATAAAATCTTATAGAGCATAAGAAAAGTAGGAAAAGATATATATACTATCAACATTATTAGACACTTCACAACTTTGGAGTAGGTAAAAGGCCCAATAATATAACCATCAACAACCAACAAGGTATCTCAAGTTCACTTCTCTATTTATGTTTACAAAATCACCTTTAAGATTGATTTTTGAGTATTCTCGGATGTTTTTCTATCTATTTTGATATGTAT
This sequence comes from Piper longum, assembly GCA_032619315.1. Lineage (NCBI taxonomy): Eukaryota > Viridiplantae > Streptophyta > Magnoliopsida > Piperales > Piperaceae > Piper > Piper longum. Next base: position 11,265 of record JAVDBV010060384.1, read on the forward strand.
AAATTATAGTAGGACGTTCCCTTGATGTTGGTTTGAAAATACAAAGTTTGGAGTTACTCAAGTACTATGCAGTTTCGGATTTTAATCTTTATGAGTGTGATGGAGACTTATTCAAAGAATATGTTTGAAATAAACATTCAAAGAAAATTGTGAAATTTCATGATATTTTTTGAAAATCTCATAAAAAGATGATGAATAAAGTGGGTACTTGCATTTTTACCCGATCTGGGAAGCAGCATCGGTTGATGAATGGCTATATAATGGTGGTCCTTATGAGCTAATTGTTCTACACTTCTTACTTGGTATAGCTTGTTACATGGGTCGTGAATGGGGAACAAAAGGATCAAAACCTTTGCCTCCCAAGATGGGTTTACAGGTTGTACTTTTTTGGTTATGCCATAAGGGTTGAACACCCATATTCCAAGACCATACAAGCCAAGCCTGCTACGTGAAATGCTCCAAACCCAAAGCAAGCCACTCCGGCAAGAAATAAATGAATTCCAAAAATCTCCATAATTTGGATTAGATTTATCGTTGGATGAACTGCTTTGCTAATATTGAGCCCAAAAAAGAAACGGTAGGTACAACTAGTCCGTGGCAAACCTCTAGATTTAGAAAAGATTACCAATTAATTACTAAGATGGTTTGTTTTGATTGAAAAGAAATGGATTGGGGGGGGGGGGAGGAATGGCTGATTGGTTGAGCAATAACCACAAAAATCTGTATTTTTTCATTTTTAGTTTTTGTGTTTTTTTTGGATTAACCAAGATCGTCAGGTTGTGAAAGTGAAACCTTTATGTTAAAATTGGTAAATAAAGGATTGAATTGACAAAAAAAAACCCAGCTTTGATAGTTTAGAAAAAGCACTGATTTGAGGTTGAAAAAACCCAACTAGCGGATTGAAATAAAATATATAATTTAATAAAAATTATAAATAAAATAATTTAATTTTACAAATTTGGGGGGGGGGGGGGGG
>JAVDBV010060384.1:12260-23337 GCA_032619315.1 Piper longum
GTTTAGGAGGAATGGCTGAATGGTTGAGCAATAACCACAAAAAAAAAAAAAAAAAATTCATTTTTAGTTTTTGTGTTTTTTTTGGATTAACCAAGATCTTCAAGTTGTGGAAGTGAAACCTTTATGTTAAAATTGGTAAATAAAGGATTGAATTGACAAAAAACAACCCAGCTTTGATAGTTCTAGAAAAAGCTCTGATTAGAGGTTGAAAAAACCCAACTAGCGGATTGAAATAAGATATATAATTTAATAAAAATTATAAATAAAATAATTTAATTTTACAAATCACCTCAAATAGGTATTAACCTAGTGTAGTGAAAAGTGAATGTATCATTATAAACATGTATTAATGAATCTCATGTTGGCATGATTATGAATTGGCTAGCTTAATCCATGTTTACAAGTCGAGCATGAATTTATAATTCTGTTGGTGGTCTTGGCATAATTTTTTGTATTTTAATAACCACGTAGGTTGGCACTTTTTTTCCATTTTTTTTATTGATATTGCTCACCAAGTCAATTGGATATATTTTTGTTCTCTTTATGGACCTTTGATGCTAATAAATAAAAATTTAGCTTTTAACTATTTTGAACTTGAACTTTTGGATTTTCTTTTTGTTTGGATCAGTGAAAACAGGACCAAGCGTTGCAGATGCTGCAATGGGAAGAATTGCTCAGGGAACCAAAGTTTTAGCAGAGGGAGGCTATGAAAAGATCTTCCAGCAAGCATTTGAAACAACCTCTGATGAAAAATTACTAAAAACATTTGCCTGCTATTTGTCCACGTCGGCAGGTCCAGTAATGGGTATCTTATACTTGTCAACTGCCAAACTTGCATTCTGCAGTGATAATCCCCTGTCATATAAAGTGGGTGATCGTACCGAGTGGAGCTATTATAAGGTGCATGTGCTTTGTGGATTACTGCTTTGTTGAAAAACTCATTATTTCTATTTTTTTCTGAATTTCCTCCATTTGAGGTGTAGGCTATCCAAGAGAGAAGTTTTAATGCTGGAACACCTTTTGGTAGGATTCTAGAGGGAGAGAATCTTTAAAATCAATGAGGTGTGATTTTTAATCGTCAGTGGATTTAAGGCTAGGAGAAATATAAGAATACAAAAGGTAAATAGAAGAAATTGAACCTATAAAAATGGCACACAGCATTTATTGAGATGGAAAATGATGTATACAGAAGTTTTGGTCACCATTTATAGACATGTGAGCAGTGCCCAACTAGTAGTAGGCAATTATAAATGCTGAGAGAAATAGAGTTCCTAAATCAATTACAGATAATAAAAGAATCATTATAGGAAAAAAAATTCTTTGCAACTGTTTCTTTGCTGCCATGCTCTTATTCAATAAGAAGTCTGATGCGTAAATGTCGCAATCCGAATATATTTTTTCTCCTTGATTGTCATGATAACGTTGGGATAGTCTCTAGATGCAATTGACATTAGTGTGCTAGTTTTAAGTCTTATTAGAAGTTAAAGAGCTGTTAAAGAGGAAATGTTTTCTGACTACTCAAATATTAGTTGGTTTTCGTTTAGTGGGTGGTCTTTGTTTTTTGTCTTTGCAATGAAATTTCTTGTAGAACTCTGCCAATGCTTCTATATTCCCGGTCCCAAACCTAGATAAAGGAAGAGGGTTGACGTCAAGAATGGCATCCGGCCATCAAAAGTTTGTCATTTGTAATTGCATGGATCCTAATTTAGGGTTCATGCACCTGACACCCTTCAGGTATAAGGTGGAAGAAGAAGAACGAAATTTCTTGTAGCAGAAAATAATTCACAGGGATGTTTTATGCTTTTGGTCGAGTGTACTTTGGAAATATTTTTTTTAGTCTCCATGGAGTTGATGCAATATATTGATATATGGAATGGGACATTCTTCAGCACGTTAGCAGTTGGAGTATTGATGTTTACTTTGTTCTTGAATGAAAGTTTTGACTGTTGTGAATGGCAGGTGGTGCTTCCCTTACACCAGCTGAAAGCGGTGACTCCATCTGCAAGCAAAGCAAATCCAGCAGAGAAGTACGTTCAGGTCATCTCCGTCGACAACCACGAGTTTTGGTTTATGGGGTTTGTGACCTATGACAGTGCTGTTAAGCATTTGAAGGAGGCTCTGCCATCCCGGGGCTTCTGATTTCGAATATGATATGTGGCGCCAGGATCCCTTCCATCTATAGTAAATTATGTATTGTGCAGTTGGTGAGGTCTTATATTATTTGATTGTATTAAATAGTCAATTTCGTTATGCTGGTTGAGGTGTTCTTGTGATACACTTATTTTAATAAGTTGACAGTATATATTTTTGACTTGGTTAATTCAATTTATTGTCTATTATTCTGCATTATTTTATCTTTGGTTATCCAGATTGGGTTTTTGAAGAGATATCAACTATTTGGCATCCATTCGGAATGAGTGCTGTTTGTTTTTTTCTTGTTTTTTGGTTTGTTGTATATGCGTGTGTTTCATCATTTCAGGGGAAATGTCTAGTAACAACAAAAATAGGTCACTTTTGTTCTTTTTTCTTTTGCGGGGACTAATATCCATGTGATTATCAGGCCCTTAATTTTTTGGTGAGTTTCAACTTTTTATGTATGCATTTGTATATAAAGAATGGACAAGGCAATTATAGTTTAGGATTAGGATGTATAGCAAGTGTAGCTGGGATTATAATCCTCTTTCCTTGATGTGCATCTTTTAGATACCAATCCATTAAGGAGACTTCCACTGAAAATCAATCCTCTGGAGCCTTAGAAAAAAAATCACTGTTTTCCTGCTTTAAAATAATCACAACTCAAAATATAATTTTTCAAAAAAAAATTTCAAGGCAATGCCCACTCACACACGGCCAACACTCAATTCAAACTATAAACTTGCTTCTTAGGTTACATGGAGTATCTTTCTTTTGGTAACATGTCAATGATTGCAACAGCTAGCAGTCAACTTCGCTTACTGCGGCCTCCAAAAGGATTTTGCATTTTTTGTAAACCTTGGCTATGATCTAAAACAGTCCATTTTCCCATTTTAATTGGTTGAATACTCCATCTTTGTTAGATACAAGTAAAAAGAAAAGATATAGGAAAGGCCAAGGAGTTACTCAAATAGTGGCCTCTTTGCGCATAACCTTGATAAAGATTCACTGGATTGTGCTTCAAGTGCAACCAACATTCTCTTTTCCTTGCAAGTAAAGAGTGTTAGCTCTGACATCTTGAACGGCAATGTTCCGATCAAGTGATTAACTGCATTGTCTCAAAAACACAACAATGTCTTTTGTCGATTTTTTGCAGGGAAATTTGGCGCCTATAGGCAAATTACAACATCTGCACTGGGTAATTCCATTATACACTAAACAAGCTCGAGTTTAACGTCTTATTCTTCTCCCAGGAGGTGGTTGATGATTCCATGGTCAATTTTTGCTGGAGTTCGCAAGAACTCTTCCATATAAAGCGTGATATAGGACGAACAGGTTCTCATTGTATGCTCCACTAAATACATTTCAACCCAGTTCCACGACTCTTGAGTTGCATATTAGCTAATTTTCTTGCTAAAAAATAGAACTGTTTTTTTTTTCTCAAAGTGTTTTACTTTAGCAATATGTGCTTTTTCTTCTGCAGATATGTCCTCTATCTGTTCCAACAACTGGTCTGGGGACCATGGTGATGATCATTTCAAACAAATGGCTAAGCAGGTAAATATTCCCTTCCATATTGTTATAATAAGATCAAAAAACGAGCTCAGTAACAGTCTGGTGTACCAACTTCATCCACCCAGGATAACACGAAGAACTACCACTATGGCCATATGAACCTACCAATATCCGAAGAAGAGCATATAATTCGATGTGAGCTAGAGAAGGAAGTAGAGAGGAGCTTGGAAGAAGAGATAAAGGATGGTATATGCAAACTGGCCCTTCGGCTACACCGACTGTACCAGCACCAGAAGGAAAGAACAAAGAAGTCAGAGGCTTATACTGAGCTCAATATTACCATCAAAATGGAAGGAGGGTCTAGAATTGAAATATGTGAAAGTAAGAAATCAACAAAGCAGGGTGGGCATAGATTTGGTAAAGGAGATGATAAGCAGACTACCAAGAATGTGTCTACTAATGCGAGGGAGTTCGACTGGGTGAAGTCGCTCAGGTCCAAACCACAGTCAATTTCTAGCAGCAACAAGAAATCAGCCAGTTTTATTGATGCTGCCAGGAAAGTTGGTAATCAAGAGGATAAGGGCAGTCGAAAGAACAACTTTATTGAGCCCCTGAAATAAAACAAGGCATAAGTTGGATGTGAGATGATAACAAAGGTTTGTATTAATGTATATTTTAATATTCTTGTGTGGCTAAACACAAAAAATTGATCTAGTAAATGATGACCTGAGATTGTGCTATTAAAATAAAAAGCTCCACTTTACTTGTTCAAGATGTATTACAATGGAATGGAATAAATAAAAAGTTGTGCTGCTCATTCTTCTCCTGTATTATTCACTTCGCAAAAGCCCATTCATACATTCTGTACTTCCCCACATCATTATCCAATCACTAAGCTTTCCCGGGTATCCCCTTGTTGGATTCTACAACATGAGATCAATGCGGTAGACAGTTCTGAGATCTAAATTTGCAGTCAATAATATTGTATTGGAATGTCACGGTTGCTTCATATATATTACTAAACTAAATAGATTTTTTATTTTAATAATGTAGACACATTAGCCAGATTCGGGAAGTCAATTGTCTTTGTCATGCCATTGTAGGTAGGGTTGGGTCATTAGATCAGCTTGCCTTGTCCAAGAAATATAAAAAAGTAAGATATTATGCAACTACAATTGGTGGCAACAATTGGGCCACGTAAGAAGAAAGGCAATTAGCCAGAACATGGTTAGAATTTTTAAATGTGTACATTAGATGTGTGTTTAACACATGATACTCAAGTCTTAAGTTGGCAAATGAAATTGTTTAACAGCATCAAAACCGGAAACAACGTGGTGAGCAACACAGACAACTCTCACGAACACATCAGGATGAACAGCAAAAGGGCAGCAGAAAACAAGAAAAAAACATGGTACTTAGTCAAATTAAACTGGAGGATATATCATCAATATACATATGATCTCGAAGTTGGCTTCCACCAAGTGCCAGCAACAAACGAGAATTTAAAGCGTTAATTATTGAAGTTGAAGTTGAAGAACTGGCAATACAAGCAAAGGGCACAAGATGAATGTTTTCTTGAATCTCGTCTCTGAGTGACGACATATCTCGCGTGGTTTAGACAAAGTGTCATAGCAAAGCAAAGCTCACGTTGTGTCTCCATGTGCCCAGGTTGGTGACAAGCCATCTGATCTGCCGAGCAACTCAGGTGTACTCTTTTATGAATCTTAAGCCCCGTGGGATGCATATATACTATACATATATAGTCTATCCATGCCCGGCTATTTCTTGTAGAGGATTTTGCATTTTTTATTCTCGTGGTTTTCATGCAGGGGGGAAGACTGCTACTGTTCTACCCACTCTTTTCTCAAGATACAAGAAAATTAAAGATGTCATGCCAATTTTCTAATGAAACTAGTAGTCATATATATTATATTTTTTGCATTCGAAGTTTATGAGGTGCCAATATTAATTATATGTGTAACATTGTTACTTGTGGTTAATGTTTTAGATGGAAGTCGTCCCTGAAAATCACACTGACATGTCAAGGAGACTCATCCCCAAGAAAATAGAAAATGCACCAAGCTAGTTTTTCAAGACCATTGTAATAAGTCCGTTGCCTATTTACGGACATTTGAATATTAAAAGAGAAGACACCAATTCTTTATGGTATATACACAGTCGCCTACACATGCTTTGAACTTTAAAATCTCTTGCTTGGATTAAAAATAAAAAAGACTTCAAATACTCTTTGAATTGATTCGGCTTTTTGAGCTACATATTATAAATAATGTCGTATTGACAAGACTTAACGATGACTTCATTTGCCTCTCTGAACCAAATAATATAATACTAATCAGTGAAATATCATTATTGATAGTTTATCAGTTTAATTACGATCATTTACAGGTAATAAATCATATAATTGTTGTTCTTAAGTGACCTTAAGATCAGAAAAAATCATACCTGCTTTTATTTATTTAATTAGAAGAATTAATATAAAAGACTTCTAATTATCGGTCAGGATTTTAAGGTCTTTTTCTTTAGAATAAAATAACGAGCCCTTAATTGCCACTCAATTTAAAAAGTCTTAAAAGCAGTAACTTTTTATAAATAAAATATTAATTATCTCTTCGAGGACAAGGCTAGGGATTTGTTATAAACAAGTGTCACAGCGAATTGTTGTAGCACTTATATAATTGATTTAAATCTCTTTAATTGAAGAAGATTAATTTAATTATTAAATATAAAAATTTAAACACTACCAACTAATGAGACTTAAACCAATCATACAAATGCAATAGCGAATTTATTATAACACTTATTATAACAAATCTCTAACCTCGATAGATATAAAATACGGTACCTAGCTTGATGCACTTAGAAACCCAATCTCACCGGAATTCGTAAATAAATGTAGGCATTTAAAAAAAAGGAAAAAAAACAAGACACAGGTCGTTGGCTTGGAATACTTTCGGCCATTATGATGGAAACGTCGGCAACATCCCTTTCTTTTAATTAAGTAATTCATTCATTCATAATAATAACAAAAAAACGACCAATCTCTTCAAATGATTATGGTGAAGAAATAAAATTGTGAGTTGACATCAATTAAATACTTGGATGAAGAGGCCTTATTCGATGCATGATAATAAAAAGCTGGAGCAGGCGTAATTGGAAGACGAAGATAAGCCGGCAGTACTTAATTGCACTGAAGAAAAATTAAATTCAGCAACCATTCAGTGGAGGTGGGGAATATCAACTTTTTTCATGAGAAAGACCTGCTAATTTGTGGGCAATACAAATGGCAAATCAATATACATGTGAAACAAAATAAAGAACCCCACTCACATAAATATTAATAAAGGCTATTGTCCCAAGCATAAAGAGACAAAGAGCCATCAAATCCCAGCTTTGTTCCCCAGTACCACACAGAAAAAAGACCCATCTTCCCCCTTGGATTTTCATTGAAGCAAGCAACTAAGCACGTCCACACATGAATGACAAGCAGGGCACGGTTGATGTTATCTCACATCATCAACTTTGGCATGGGAATGGCCGCTTCCTCGAGGGACTTGATGAGCAAGTGTTTCCCCTTATACGAAGCACATCTGAGGTAGGAATGTGCAACACCAGCAATAATGGAAGGCAAACTTAAAGGGGGACACCGGACACCTTTTATATGTGCAGCATCGGAATTTGATCGATCACCTAGCCATGGGGTCAACCACAACTCATTATTTAGTGGAACATTTACTAGTACTCTCCATCATATTATACATGGTAATTATTTAATCAGGTGATCGCATCATATGTTTTCTGTCAAAAGGTACCTTGATCGGTGAGATAAGATGAACACGTCCATCACTGTCTTAAATTAAACAATTCTGCTTTGAAAGAAAAATTAAACAATTCTGACGATGATATTTGCTCTCCAGCTCATAGTTAACAAGCCAAAAAACGAGTCACATACGCCGGTCGTTCGACCAGGATATTTTTTTTAGTCAAACGGCCCCGCTTCGCACACGTATTAAAGCTGCACTGTTTCACTAGCGAATTCCTTGTTTCACTGGCCGTTCGATTATTTATTTATTTATTTATAATAATCCAATAATTTTTTATAAGTCTCAATTTTTAACAAGTGATCAACAAACGTCCCATTCTAATTAATTAGTCAAATATAAAAATAAGATATTCCATTTCATTTATGATCAGGATATAGATCGATATGAAGTCCGGAGGGAAAATTTTGATCGAATCTTTTTTTTTTACACTTCGTTATAAGATCAAATCTTAGAGGACCTTACTATGGTCCAACGAAAATAGTAAATGAAGTATGTGGATCTTACTAAGTAATATTAGGTTATACAAGACATAAAGATCAGATCTTTTGAAAATTCTGATCAGATCCTTTTCCATATATCCACTTTATGAAGATATATTTAAGTTAATCATATGAAAACAATTTACTTTATCTTTGATTAAGATTTACTTGGTTGTATTATTAAGATTATGACTAAGTGTATAATCAGCTTGCAGGGAACGTTATATATCCATAAATAAATATAAATATATATATATACATATCCAAACAGATAGGCGTTATCTTTTTAATTAACTTCTATTTTATAATTGATAAACCCAAAGGATAAAAAATAAATGAGCTCTCCGTATGAGAATAGACAATTAATTCCCTTTTGCTTCTTTGGCCATAACTCAAAACTCAATTAAAAGACATGTTAATTTCAACTGAACTTTTTTTTTTTTGGTATTCTGCTTCTTTGCCCATAACTGATCAACTTCTGTTCTCTTTACAAATTTTGTAATTTAATTTATTAAAAAAGATAATCAATTTTAATTTATAAAAGGTAATTCCAAATTCATAATGGAATTAATTTAAAAAATAATTCGAGATTTGTAGTTGAACTTCTAACTCATTTAGCGTTATATTAATTATGAGTAAATGGGTTAATTTGAATTCTAATGAAAGCATGAATTTTAATAATTAGAATATGATAATTTTTAGAAAATAAACTATGAAAGAGGTATAAAATTGAGTAGAGCACGCACAAAACACGTGGATTATTTTAATAAGAAATTAATTTGAAAAGGATCATAGTTTATTAGTTAAAAATGATATGATAAATAAAATAGATTTAATGAGGTCATAAGTATAATATTAATATAATTTATATTAATAAAATTTCAAATTTGGTAGGGATCGGTGCATAATAATATAAAAAAAGAGGATAATAAATAATAATCTAATTTACAAAAAAAAATCAAAATAATAATACTTAGTTGAAAATATAATCAACACATATAAAAAATATACAAAAATTCTTGCAATGCCCAGATATACACCTCGATATATTAATATATATACATCAGTCTAAAGTTAGTTATATTAATTAATTTTTCATAGTATTGCATGGTGTCACGTAACTATATTTTTGGAGTTACCTCTAAAATTAATTCTTCATTATATATTTATATTTTTTTGAAATGAATGCTTACAATGCTATCTACAAATTTATAAACTTGCGCGCACAAGTCATGGGAAGTGTATAATTAATGGAAGTTATATAAAATTCAAGAATATTATGATAACCAAATTTTAGTGTAGCAAAAACTAATATATTAAAAAATAAATCATAAACTAGGTCATCTAAGTTTTCCCTCGATTAGAAAAAAAATCATTTAAAAAATTCTTAGATCGATCGAGTGGATGATACTAACACAATGAAATTTCTATTTTGAATAGTAATTCTGATAATTAAATATAATCATAAATCTTAAATCAAATGGATATTGAAAAATAAAATAATTTGAGCAAAGTAAGATTATACTTAGTTATAATATAAAAAATGTATCTAATCAATTTCAAGCTCAAGTAGATTTATACTTAAGGTTGATTTTGACTTTTTATTTAAATCTTTTGGAAGATAATAAAAGAATTTATAAGAGTCATGCAGCATATATATTAAAAATTTCAAAATGTATGTAAACTTGTAATTAAAAATATTTGAATTGGAACTTGACTAGAAAATAATTAGTCAGAATAATACTTAACTAAAGATATCATTTTTTGAATATATAGACTCTTTCTAAAGCTAAATTTAATACATGTTAGATTGTATTTTAAGTTGATTCTTATTTTAAAAATATAAATAAAATTCAAACAAAGTGAATAATTTGAGTATTGCAAATTTGAATTTTAGCAACAGTATGGATATTTATAATTAGAATATAGTAATTTTTTAAATATACAATAAAATAAAAAGGTATTAAACAAATAAAACGTGACATGTGATGTAGAAATATTTTAATAACAATTCCAAGTAGGATTATCTAATTTATAATTAGAAAGCAACATATGCTTTAAAAATGCATGATATCAAATAAAATATGTATACTTAAACTTTTTAAGTCAAATTTTAATGTAATACATGTTGATAAAAATTAATTTCAGATTGGTTAGGTGGTTGTTATTGTTGTTTGCTCTAATAATGAATCATTGGTTAAACTTAACAACTAAATAAAATAGATAGGTCTTCCTCTTCGAGTCACGTCGACGATTTTCTCAATTAGAATATCTTATATAGGGAGAATACGCATTTCAGTTGTAGGAGCCTAATTTAATTCCTTTTGAGGGTACTTTTGACCTCCGAGAATAGATCTAGTAGAGATGATTAGAGCACGTGGCTATGAACCACGGTGTAAGGGGTTCAAATCGTTCTCGCCCACGATTGGCCAAAAATAATCTTTCTTTTACCTATGTATAATAGGTAATAAAATCATGATAGGGATAGTGGATACAAAACTATAGAAGTTGCATCTTTTGTCGAAATAAAATGACCTTATTATTTATTGTATAGAGGGGTCAAATCATTTGTGTTTTATATAAGGGGCTATTGTAGCACTTGTAGGGGTGGGCATGGACGTCCGTATTTGTCCGACCGTTCGAGTCCGAAGTATGTCCGACCGAATTTGACCGAATTAAAACAAATCAAACATGGACATTTCTTTGTCCGACCGAATGACCGACCGAGTGTCCGATATTTTATATTAATAATATAATATCTTCAACATTTGTAAGACTAATATTATAGTTTATGAAAATTTTAAAATATAATATACGAAACAATTAATTAAGTTCATACACAAAATTGATATTTAATAAAAAAATTTGATTATGATAATTAATACACAAAATTTAATAATATAATATCTTCAACATCTGTAAGCCTTAGCTTCTTCAGCAGCAATCACCTCTGTAAATATGGCCACTCTCACAGTATTTGAAAACATGCTATGAAACTATTAAAAATTACCTAATACAAAATAAACAATTTTAATCATAAAAAATTACCTTTCCAGTGCCATGAGGTAGCGTGGTAGCACAACAAACCATCTGGAAGGACAAAATGCA
>JAVDBV010060387.1:0-17038 GCA_032619315.1 Piper longum
ATATATATATATATATATATATATATATATATGTGAACTAGCAGAAAAACAGCCTGTTTTGCTTGTACATTTTATATCATTGCCTTGCTCATTGAATTTGCTGAGACACGCACAGAAAAAGATAAACTTAGATAAAGAGGCAGTATCACCATGAATCCGGTGACACCAAATTTTATAATATGGGTTACCCACAACATAAGTAATTAAGTAGTTTGTATTCATGTACAAAAAAAAAGCTTATATTCACGTACGTAGATATGTTCCATGCATGATTAATCTAGCAATTGGATAACATGAATAGAAAAGGCTTACAGCATGGGCTAGCTTGAATTACACCATTCCAGAACAAAAAGGAGCCCCCGAGTGCAAAAACATTCCAACCAAAACACACATACATCATGAGTACAGGAGGCCATCGTCCCTGAGTACAACTATGTACAGATTCACAAAATTAGTTATTAACCAACAATCCCAGTTCAAGCATCAACAATCTCGCCGCCGGGATCCGCGGTTCGTCAATGGGACGTAGCGAACCGAAGCTTCCATACTCACAGAAACCGATCCATCTTCCCTCTTATATACTAATTGAACATCCTGGCAATGGTTCCCTACAGGAATCACCATTCTTCCACCGGGATTCAACTGTTCAATGAGAGGCTTTGGTATCTCCACGGCCGATGCTCCAACATGAATGGCATCATAAGGTGCAAACTGATGAGGCCATCCTATTCTTCCATCTGCAGACATATTTTTAGAGGTATTGATAATAGATCATGAGGTGCCAAATAACCATGAATTAATACCACAATTTAACATCTAATAATATGTACCATGATATAATTTATATTTAACTATAGTAGATATCATGTATATATATACCTTTATATATACCTCCGACTTGAAAAGTAAGGGAATCTTGATTCAACAAAGGGGCTGCAACACTATTTTTAACATTCTCTACCGCAGCTGCGACAAGTCCGTAATATGTTCTACACCAGCAGCATGACGCTTATGCCCGACCATCAAAGCAAAGCATGTAGTAAGATATCCTGTTCCTACACCCAAAAAGAAAAAAACGTTCTGAATGATGATATATCAGTCACAGGCAAGGCATTAGAAAGAATTGATAATTTGCATATGTACCTGAACCAACATCTAGGGAATGCATGCCCAGCTGCAGATGCTGCTGTAACAATTGAAGGCATGTAGCAAGCATATGTGGTGCAGAAATAGTAGCATTGTAACCAATTGGCATGGGGCTATCCTCATAAGGAGGATGTTCTCCGGGGACGAAGAATCGTCTATCAACCACTCGCATTATTTCAGCCACCTTTGGGAATCTTATTATCCCCGGTTGTTTCAAATGCTCAACAAGAGCCCCACTCCTGGCAATACCATATCTAGGCCACATCTGTGTACAGAAGAGGTTTTAAATAGCAGAAGAGAAAGCAAATTGAGCCGAATTACAGAGCAATTATGAAACTAAATAATAACCTAACAGTTTTTTTTTTAAAAAAAGTGCATAGCAAAGTGTGAACAACTGATTAATTTTTATTCAGCGATGTAGAATATGTATAGGCATGTATCTTTGAAAGTTGAAACAATATATATGCACGATGTGAAACAAATTTTTACGAGCATTATCAAAGCATCTAAAATTGTGTACTGTAGAGTAGAGATCATGAAAATCACATATGTTATCTGAAATCAAAATTATCCATTTACATAAGAATAATGCAGAGAATAAACATCCTTAATTTATATGCTGCAGATTAAAAGTATTGACAGTGAATTTCTATTACTTGCATCTCCCTCATCAACAAACAAATGAACAACAGGAAAAAACGCAACCAGCTGCAGAAGTAAATTAATCAACACTTTGTATAATTGCAAAGACACGTTGGAAGGAAACCCTTATAAATTTAAAGTGTCTAGAAGTTAACAACCTTAGAAAATGGGGCAGAAAAAACGAACAAAGATGATAAACATGCAGGAAATAAAGAATAATAAAGGAATAAGCACCTCCTTGGCAAGCTCAGGGAATAAAAAAAATGGCCACCTGGTAGGAGTAAGGACTATAGGCTATCGTTAAGGGATTAATTAATTTAATCAATTTTAAGTTTGCCTTACCCCACAGTCAAGCTAATTAGCTTTTAGCTGCTGCACTTCTGCAATGGCATTTAGTCCACGCGCCACCGGGAGCAATTTTGTCCCTGTGATGTGGCTATTTAAAATTCTCACTTGATCTGGCAATCTTTTATTTTTTTAGGAGTTGGGAAAAAAAAAATTTAGTCATCTAATTAGCTAATGGATCCAACTAAGTTTCGCCCCAAAATATGTAGAACGATTTCAGATGAAGAGTGTTAATGTTTAGCAATTAGCATATCTGCGGCTTTGGTTGAATTGATCTCGTTTTAGGCACAAATCAATGTTTATATATACTAATTTAACCTATAAAACAACATAAAATAACATAATAGAGTCGACGTTGCCCATAGTTATAATATGCCCCAGCTGCTTTGAGCCAGCTTTATATGAAGCTGCTGCTTCGTCAAATGAACCTTCAATTTGGCCTTGCATGTTTTGTTTAAAAAAAACACTTCTAATACGCAACCTGGAGACAGTACAGAACAGGTGGTCATCCCCATTTGAGGGTTAGCATTAACTGGGAGTATATGTTAGAAGTGGAGGATGTATCAGACTTTCGTCATCCATGAAATCGGTAACATATTTGGATGAAATATGCTTATTATATATCGATCAAATATACATCTTATAACTCATAAGCATCTTTCAAAATAGATCAGAGAAACCTATGCTTAGAACATTTTGATTCGGACTCCAATCCACTCTATCTCGACTTCAAAACAAAAATGGTTTTTACGTGTACGTAGGAGGGTTGTCAAAAGACTACGGACGCCGCACCGCGTCCGCATCCATGTCCATTTTAAAGTGGGCATATGCATGAATGAGACTGAGGAATTACTTGTTTATTCGTAGTTGACTATATCATCAATTCATCACCATGCAAAACACAATTATTCAATTCACTGTTAGAAGGGAGTAATGACCAAGGAAAGGCAGTGACTTCTCTGCATGACTGCGTCTTGACCGGAGGAAGGTTGAATAATAACCCGGGGAGACAAAATGGGAGGGGAGTCCTTATCAATTCATGAACTGGCTAAACATTTTTTGCTTGACCGGGTTGACTCTCATATCTAGGTGAACACCTAGTCTTCTTCGATCCTTATAATATTCTTGGCAGT
The DNA here is from genome assembly GCA_032619315.1 of Piper longum. Lineage (NCBI taxonomy): Eukaryota > Viridiplantae > Streptophyta > Magnoliopsida > Piperales > Piperaceae > Piper > Piper longum. The sequence continues at coordinate 3,267 of JAVDBV010060387.1, forward strand.
CTGTTACCGTTGCTTGAACTCAGAATTAGCAATTAGCACCACCTGATCCATAGCTATACAGTCTCCATGATTTCATTAGTGGCAGCTGCTATAGCATCCTTTTGGGCTGGTTTTCTTGCCGGCTCTTTGTTGTTAGCCCTATGCATTTTCTACCGCTCTCATCTGCTCCAACATCTCACATCCTTTTCCCAAGTATGTATTTTCACCTTCACATGGTTAGTGGACCATTTCCAGTACTCTTGGGTTAAACATTGTGATCAGTCGGAGCAGCATGGCCGCCTGAATTATGGATATCAAATATTCAGCCCGTTGATCAAAGTCCCCCGCGACCTCCAATTCCTTGACGACGAGGAAGCATTCGTTTCCTTGGAGATCGTTGGAAGTGGTGGGTGCGGTGTGGTCTACACAGCCCAGTTGCCCAGCTGCACAGAGAAGCTTATTGCCGTCAAGAAGATCCACCATGTTCCCCCCACGGGGGAACCCAACGTTGACCAAGTTGAAGACACCAAAATGCTAAACTGGAGATTGCGTCAAATCAGATCGGAGATCAAGACCGCCGGCCAAATTCGGCACCGGAACCTGCTTCCTCTTCTAGCTCATGTTGCCCGGCCGAATTGCCACTTCCTCATCTATGAATTTCAAAAGAACGGTAGCTTGCAGCATCTACTGGAAAATGTTCGATCAGGCTCTATAGAACTGCCCTGGCCCGACCGGCAAAAGATTGCCACGGGCATTGCCGCAGGCTTGGAATACCTCCACATGCACAACTCTTCCCCGATCATCCATAGAGACCTCAAGCCAGCCAACATTCTCATCAGTGACGAAATGGAGGCTTTGATCACTGACTTTGGCTTGGCAAAGATAGCGAAAGAGTATTTGACATCTTCTCGTGTGGTGGGAACTCTAGGATACATCGCTCCAGAGTATTATCAGACGCTCAAGTTTACGGACAAGAGTGATATCTACAGCTTTGGGGTCGTATTAGCGGCCATGATCACAGGCATGCTGCCATCAGATGAGTTCTTTCAGAAGAGTGATGAGATTTGCCCCGTAAAATGGCTCAGGAATGTGGTTTCTTCAGAGAATCCATTCCAAGCCATTGATCAGAAGCTTTTGGGCGGTGGGTATGACGATCAAATACTGCTGGCTCTGAGAATTGCATGCTTCTGCACTATGGATAATCCCCAGAAAAGGCCCAATAGTAAGGAAGTTCTGTTCATGCTATCCCAGATTGAATCCTAGAAAATAATTTCTTTCACAATACCTACTGAGAGAAGAGTCAGAGGAGACCAAAGAAAGAAGAAGCATGTTGAGTTATACTGACATGATAGGTCTTTTGATTGATGTATTAAACCATTGAAAGTATATATGCAGGCTCGTATTTGTATTTCACTTCATTAGTGAAGTTATAAACTGAACAGTCCATGCACATATAAAGTCAAAAAGCTGCAAAGTTGAGCTCAAATCTGCTTTGCTATATTCTCGTCTACAGTGCTAAGATCACAGCTTCTTACTAGGTCTTAACAGGCTATCTTAACTTAAGCAAGCAATTTTGCACGAGAATGTTTAATCTCAGAATAGTATGGAGATGGTAAAAATTCGACTCCAGTCCAAAGAAGTAAAAGTCTATAGCTATAAGGGTATTAACAATAGATGCTCCTTGAAGAATCCCTGGAAGCAGACCGAACAGCTAAAAAAGGAGTTAAAGGTGATCAGATATTCTAGTGCTTGACGGATTTTACTCAGAAACTTGGATACATGCCCCTTGTTCACGTAGGCGCAAACACCAATCAACTTCCTAAAGTTAAAGGTGAACTTCGACGAGACTTCTGCATTGCAAAGCACAGTCCTCAGTTTAAGTATGTAAGTGATTGAAATGAAGAAGACTCAAGGAAAATACCAATCTAGCGTGCCCATCTAATGGAGAAGGAAATCTTGAACATATATACCACGGCTCCATTCCAGCTTGATGCACTTGTCTCATCAACTCAGTAGTCTACCATGAAGAAAAAAAGAAATCAACAGTATGATGAAAAGGATTGATTGATCTGGTGAGAAAAACTTCACGTCTTGAACATATATACCACACTTACGTACATCACGATTAACTTTTGTAAAATAAATAATTCTTATTAAATTTCCAACGAGAGAGCTTGACATGTTAGGACTTGGCTTATCAACAATGCAAAATATTTGTTAATGGATAGAAGAAACTTATTTTCAATGCATCACTTCCAAAGTTCAATGTGATAATTACTTGCAATCGTCCATACCAAGTTAAAATGGGAAATTTTTAGCTAGAATCGATTGGCATGAACTATTAACAATCATTGGATAAGAAAAACGTAATCGCTACGAATCAGAAAAAATTCTATCTTTAAAGAGAAGCTGGAGCTAATAATCGAGCCATAACCGAACCCGTTTACAACCCTAATACCCACTACAAATATCCGATGCAATAACAGGCTCGATATTTAAAACCATGCGTTGGAGATGAAACTAGCTAGTTTGGTGCATGTACAAGTCAATAATTTTGTTTTTTTCCCAAAATTTATAGCGTGTTTTTTGTAAATAGCGTGCTTCACTGGGTATTGACTAGAGACTTGACGAAAAAGCAGTGGTCGGTCTTCTCAAATTTAATCACTTTCATACTAAGAGTCCAGATCAAAACTTAAACAAGAAGAAATTTCGCCGATGTTCGTTCGCCTTATACTTTTAAAAGTTTATTAGTGTTTGCAACATCTACGTCAAAAGAGGCATGCTTTAGTCATCCAAACTCCTGGTCTTGCTGTTTCTTTGCTCTGCTTCGATCGAGTGATACTTTATCAAGTTGAAAAGAAATGAGGAGAGAAGGGATCATATGATATACACACGATAAATAATATGATATCATACAATATTTTGAGTAATGTTAGACATTGCGAGAACAACATTAGTATTACATGATATATATCATAACAACATTAGTATTACATGATATATATCATATTATTCAATTTACAATGTCAAGGCTCATAGTGCCAAAATTACACAATTCAAGATACTAATTACTATCTACTAATTTTCATTCTGAGATAACTACTTGGACTCAATTTGGGACAACATGAAGAGAACTTCCTTACTGTTGAGCCTCTTCTGTGGATTATCCATGCTGCAGAAGCATGCAATCCTTAAAACCAACAGCATTTGGTCTTCGTATCCACCTCCCAAAAGCTTCTGATCAATGGCTTGGTATAGGTTTTCTGATGAAACGACCTTCCTCAACCATTTCACCGGGCACATCTCGTCGGTCAAACGAAAGAACCCATTTGATGGCTATTACCAAATTGATGTAGAATTCCAACAATTAATAAAATAATAATAATATAAATAAGGATAAAATCAAGCACAATGTACACATAAATTTAATGTGAAAAATCCTTCTTTTATTGAGGATCAAAAACCATGGGACACAAGATCAAAAGCTTCTACTATAACCAAAGTGATTACAACCTTCTTATCTCACTACTAACATCCAATACAATGGGATTATAAAGGATTCACAACCCTCACAACCCAAAACTTTCTTCAAGTGAAAATCAAAGGTCTTCCTTTGTACCCAATCTCATAAATTAGGGTTACAATGAATAACATCAAAGAAGAAAACCAAAAAATAATTTAGAAGGCGTGCAAAAATGTTCAGAACAAATCAACACAGTTTTACCCCCGTCCCGGCACCCAAGTGCCTAAAAAAGAGGCACTTGGGTGCTCATGTCCCGGCTAGGGACATGTTATACCAAAACATCCGAACGCTTGGGCACTCGCCACCCTGGTGCTCGGGCGTTCAGCCCCCCTTGTGTGTCCGTTTGTTCTCCTTTTTCTTATTTTCTTCTCCTCTTGCCATTTACACCATCTCCACCGAGTTCTCCAACGATCCCTGGTGGCAATAACACTACACCTACAACAATCCTGTGGCTATAAGGCTACACCTACAACAATTTGACTTTGTCCACCATTTTGTCTAGGTGGACCATACCAAGCAATTGTTAGACAACCGAATCTAGCCACCTGGTAAAATCTAGGTGGTACACAACCAACCCTAGCTTTTACCTATTTTTCAAGAGATTTCGCCCTCATTTTTGAAGTTTTTTCTCCCGCTAGTGCTGTTACAAGCGAGACTTTGGCCACCGGACCGACACCATCGCAACCACTTCACGGTCAACTATCAACTAAGACCCTCCACCAACACCGTCGCCATCGTAGTCATTGTCGATGACGACATTTTGATCGCCGATCCCAGTGCCGCCTCCATCATTTGTGAACTTTTTCGGCGGCGAGCATCCTCCGACAAGGCCTACCACCAAAACAACTTGCCTTCACCGAGGCTGAGATTTTGAGACTTGTTGTAATGACCCGCCCTATACGGGCTAGGTGTTACTAAAAATATAAATGATGTTTAAATATAACATGCAAGAACTTGAATTATAATACGGCAAATAAATCTAGAAATTTATAAATCATAAAAATAAATAATATTATAATAGCATGCATCAAAACATAAAATAAAGTAACTACTGGAGCAAATGTCTCACAGTCTTGGACCGTTTCCTGTAGGCACACTTATAACTCAAAAGAGTAAAAAGAAAGTCCAATTTATTATCAATTCCCTAAACTTAATTTGGTAAAAAAACCGTCCACCACACTCTTAAGTATCAGTCCGAAGTTGTTCACCTGCGGAGGCAATTTCGCGTTAGTGATAAAACCACTAAGCCGTATAATTATATGAAACAAGTTAATATATTGCCCATTAATGTTTCACAAGTCTTTTAGTGATTATGAGCTTATGCCGAGCTCTTATTATGTCGGGAGGGGTGGCCATCCCATCTGGCTACCATCCCATGCATGCGCACACATGCTACGTGACCCATGGCCTGTAGTTATGGATATTTACCATTGACTCATCATTTCGATATCACAAGTGCATAATGAGTCATCTTGCGCTATTGTACCCTGTGACCCCTTTTAACATGAGGGCAAATATTAAATTTTGTGGGTGCTGCCTTGTGACAAAGACTCCTAATTTATAGGTGCTGCCTTGTGACAAAGACTCCTAATTTATAGGTGCTGCCTTGTGACAGGAAACTCCCAATTTGTGGGTGCAAATCATGGAGGATGGGAAAAATATATAGCAAAGCCAGGAAAGATGTGGACGGCTCATATCTTGTCATGTGGCACGATTTGAACTTCTAACAACTGTAGTGGGATCTACCTATAGGTATATGCAAATATACATATGGAGGGAAAGCTTGAATCGAGCCAGTCCAAAGTCAAAACTAACTTGAGCCCTAAAGTGAATCGATAGATAGGAATCAAAGCAAATATCCTAAATGGACCTCAAACCTGAAAATTTTAAAAATAATGACTCGTTCCTCGCTATAATTTTTTTTTTCATTTAAGGAAAATTATTATAATAATTTTTTGTTGTTGTTATTTTCGCGGTTTTTACAACTGTGTTGATCCTCACCGTGGTCAGAATCATCATTGACCACTCCACCATTCCCATGATCAATTCCGTCCCATTTCGACGATTTTCTTGCCAGTCGACGGCTAGACTCTATCGGGCACCACTACCATTACCTTCTCCTCAATACGGCCCATCAATTCCGACAAGCAGCTACGCCATCCTCGCCGCCAATGGTGATTTATGGCGACACACACTACCAGCGTCGTCACACCCATTTACTCATGTCCATTCTCTTTACCCTTAGACTAGTTTGTGTTCACCCAGATCCATCCAGCCTTGTTCACGTTTGTGTCTCCATCTAAGCTACCCGGCCTAGCTAACAGAGCCCAACCTAGCCCATCAAGTAGTTCGATGAGGATCGAGTTGACTCGGCTAAGTTTACTCGATTGCATTTTTTTAGCCTTTTTTTGTCCGTTTTCAATAATTCAAGACTCTTTACATTAATTTATATGTATATTCATATTATTTGGCTCATCTTGATATTATAATTATTTTCCTTTATTTATTATTTATTTATTCTTTATTTTTAATTTCTTATTATTTATATATTTGTCCATGATGATGCATACTTGTATAATTATTGGTTATTGTTGATGATATAATTATTTGTTAATATTATTATTATTTATTTTAATTTTATTTAATGTAATTAATTAATTAATATTATTTGTCTGCCCGCTCATGTTATCTATTATTCGTTCATAGTCATATATTCGTGTATTTGATATTTACACTAGTATTATTTATTATTAATTTTTAATATTTATTTATTTATATTTCTATTTTAGCGTTTGGTTATTTATGTATTTATTTATTTACTAGTGTACATGGTATTATTCACTGGCGTTTAGTTGTATTTATTTATTTACTCCGAGCTGAATTTGATCCATACAAGCAGAGGTGTCGCCCTTCTTTTACCTGTAGCATGATCATGAGCAACATTAATGAATTGAATGGATGGCCTACGGCAAACTGATAAAGAAGCTGCATGCATGACGATTAATAGTACCCAAGTGAGCAACATGACCAAGAACTCCATCCTCCATGTCTCTTCCTTCCAAAGGGACTCCTCCCTCTGAGTAGTGATGGGGTAGGCCAAGGTGCCCCAAATCCATATCATATGGAAGCATTAGGGCACATCACCTTACCTTGGGGATCCATAACCACCAACAGTGGTTTCTTCTCCAAGTGCGAAGCACTCTTTATTTACTTGACCGCGGCGGATTCAACCAAGGCCGGATTGTGGAAGGAGTACCACGGCATGGTGGACAAGATGCGTTCAAATGTGACCTGATTTGTGTTGTCCCAACGTTGCTTGTCAACAATGGGAAGCCACACCACTTCCTAGTGTTTCTCAACCATCCCTTGGTGAGGTTCGCTGTAAATGGTCGAGAGGATTAGAACCTCCTCGTTGGAGATATCAAGGTCTGAAATGAGGAAGATCACTATCTTCTTCCTCAACGAATCCACACTTGCCTGCGTTAGTGTGTTGTAGTTATTGAACATTTTATCTATATCGTAATGTGTATAGAAGCAAACTACGTACTTGAAACGATGGCCTAATTCAGACCCGCAAATCCAATAATTAGAATCCCAATGCAATATCTTTCTGTTTATGTTTCTTACTAATCGTTCATAGTTATGAAGATCATCCTTGGAGTGCCATCAAGTAGGGGAAGATCATCCTTGGAGTGGAGAAAACCCTTCAGGATCTTGAAGTTGTCCATGTGTATCATCTCAAATAAACGTTCAAGGCCGTGATAAGCATCAATCTCTTTCTTTTCCTCTGCCGAATTGCATTTAAATGCTATTTATAGTTATGGTCTAAAAATTTGTGACGTAAGTATAGTGAAATATTTCTGACCAATGTGCTGATTGCAAAGGGCTAACTGCTTCATGAGGTGCTCATGAATGGTCTTCACATTGTGTGCCAAGCTTGACAGCTCCCATGTCTCAGTTGTGGCACTGATATGCCTAGCATAGTTACAGTGTTTATATACAAAGGTCAGTATTAATTTTATGAATTAATTAAACTAGTTAATTTGCATGTCATACGATATTTATTATAACTATGGTCACAGGCATAGATACTTACTCATGGCCGACACCAATGAGACTAATAATCTGGGAAGCACATGCCACAACGCTCCTAAGAGTCCAGTAGGTGGCAGTGGGAATGTGAGCCGTGGCCGTGGTCATGGCCGGGGTGTCAGGCGAGATGTAGTCGGCGAGCCGCTGCCTCAAGCTTGCCCACAAGCAGAGCTTGATCATGGAGAGGTTTGTCATCCATCACATGAGCTTCTATCTGATCATGAGCTGGTGGAACCTACAATATTATTTTAACCAGTCATCTAATACAATCTATATATTATACTATAAAAGGTGTAAGTGGATGAAGTGAAACATGTATTACAACAGATGGAGGATGTCCTCAATGACATTGAGGATCGGCAGGACTTCGAGATGGGTGGCGAGGATCTGCTTCATGACGACGTTGTCATCAGAGGAGGAGAAGAGGTAGCGATCCCACTTGACGAGCTGCATTTTTTGTTGGTATCGCACCAACTGTTGAGCCATTGCACCCTGTTATATGAACAAGAAGTAGAAGTAGATTGCTGTGTCCAAGTTCTAAAGTGTTATAATAATAAAAGAGCAAGACTCAGATAGAAGATATATTGATACAATTTCAATCATTCTTATCAGCATTATATATATATATATATAGATTAATTGTAATGTTTATTGAAAAATTGAACCATATGTATATTATTAATTGTAAAAAATCATTTACTATTATAATAATATTAATATTTTTTTGAATATATTATTAATTATATTATATATTGAAATAATTGTAGTGTATATTATTTATCTAGATTTGGTAAATTTTATTTTATCATAGGCATATAAAGAATAGTAAAATATTAATTAATTTATCACGTGTTTATAAATAATTTTTAAAAATAAGTAAAAATTTTAATCTCAAATTAAGATATCTAATTCAAGTTAAATTACATTTAATCCTCTTTTAAATTACTAAAAATAAAAAAAACTAAATTAAAATAAAATATCAAATTATCAATATAAATTAAAATTATTATGTTAAAAAAATTCATAGAGCCTAGATATCGCGCAAAATTCCAAATAGGGGCGAGAATATTTCGGGGGTAACTAAAAATAAAAAATCGAATATCTGATGTGAGAAGCCAGCTACAATTTTATCACGTTTTAATGCAGTTGCAAATCAATTGAAGATTGCAACAAAAAAACCCAGTTATAAATTTGCAATAAGAATTTACCAATTTTCAAGTAGAGTAGTTTATTTTTTAGAGGACAACTCGTGCATCTTATCACGTTTTATAAGCTCCCACCCTTAAATTAATTTTTTTCCACGACAATAAGACAATTTTGACAAGTATAAACATTATTTAACTGGTCCCCTCGACGAAAATTATTCCCTTTTCTGATTTAAATATTATATATTTTAGATAAATAAGCGCCTGGAAGTTGGGACCACCCCAAAATAAAAAAAAAAAGATCAGATCAATGAACGGCTGGGATTGAACCAACCCGGGTAGAAATTTTTCCGTAATCCAACGTTCGACATTTACGTCCCAACCCAATTGCCACGGTGGGCCAGGGTGGGGCGTTGACTGACTTTGACTGTCCCAGTCTTAGTCAAAATTATTGAGGACAACGGGATCCACAAACTCAGCACAACTCTCGCCGTCCGATCATATCCCACCCCACTCCCTCCCTAATAACGAATCGAGACCGTGAAAAAGATCAACGCTTTCATACTGCCGTATATCCCACGATCCACCCTCTTATAAATACCCCGACAAGCTCCGGGCACAGCCGTCGCCGGAAAAAATGACGGCAACGACCCATTTTACTCTCCTCCTCCTCCTCATCTTCTCCGTCCAATCCTCGGCATGGAATCTCGACGTCGCCGACGATGACGCGTTTCGTTTGGTGGCCGAAGGCTTCGGTCTTCGCGGTCAAACCGACGCCTGCGACGTTGCCGGCGTCCACTGCTCCGGCGGGAGGATCACCCGTATAGTTCTGAGGGCCCGTCGATTGGCCGGGCACCTATCTCCGGCCATTGGACGGCTCTCGGAGCTTGTGGAACTGTCTCTCTCTGATAATGAGCTCGCCGGCCAAGTGCCGGCCCAGATTGGGGAGTGCAGGAAGCTCCAGGTGTTAAATCTGAGGAAGAATCGATTCTCCGGCGAAGTCCCCGCGAGGATGTCTTATCTTGGTAGCCTCCGGTTGCTTGATCTCTCGTCCAACAGGTTCGTCGGCGAGCTTGGGTTATTGCGTCATCTGAGAGCTCTTGAGAGCCTCTCGGTGGCTGATAACCTCTTCACCGGCAAACTCCCCGCCGAGCTCCGGTCGTTTCGTCATCTCCGGCGGATGAACGTCACCGGAAATCTCCTCCACGACCAGTCAACTGGTACCGGCTCTTACGCCTCCGCCGCAGCCTATATTGACCTCGCTGCTGTCCGGCGAGTGAGAGTACTAGCTGAAAACACCACCTCCGGGGCACCTGCTCCTCGGCCGGCCGCCGGCCCCAACCGGCGAAATTCCACGGCCTCAGGGGGGAGTGCTGCCGCGCCGGGGCCGTCTCAGACTGTCCACCACCAGAACAAAAGCAGGAGGAAGAAGATACTGAGCTGGATCCTGGGCTTCTTCGTTGGCGCACTAGCCGGTGTCTTCTCCGGCCTCCTGTCCTCCCTCCTCTTCCGACTCGCACTGAACTGCATCCGCCAACGGAGGAAGACGCCGACGATCGAGATCTTCAGCCCGAAGATCATCAAGAGCGCGCAGGACCTGGAGTTCCTGGAAAGAGAGGACAGCGTAGCCGCTCTGCCAGTCATCGGCCGTGGAGCCAGCGGGGAGGTGTACCGAGCAGAGCTCCCCAACAGCAACGGTCGGCTCATCGCCATTAAGAAGATCTCCAACCCCACCAACGACCCGGCGGCGGGCGACGCCGACCTCAACGAGGAGGACAGCCGGCTCCTCCACCGGCGCTTTAAGCAAATCCGGTCGGAAATCCAGACCGTGGGGCGCATCCGCCACCGCAATCTCCTCCCTCTCCTCGCCCACGTCAAGGGGCCCAATTGCCACTACCTCATCTACGAGTTCATGAAGAACGGCAGCCTCCACGACCTGATGAACAAGGTGAGCAGAGGCGAGTTCGACTTGCCGTGGAAGTCGAGGTTGGTTATAGCACAAGGTATCGCCGAGGGGCTCGAGTACCTCCACCATAGCCAGAGCCAGTGCATCATCCACCGTGATTTGAAGCCGGCTAATGTACTGATCGACGACGACATGGAGGCCAGGATCGCCGACTTCGGCCTGGCCAAGGCCCTGCCGGAGCAGCACACCCATGTTACCTCCTCCAACGTCGTCGGGACGCTCGGGTACATCGCGCCGGAGTACCACCAGACGCTCAAATTCACGGACAAGTGCGACATATTCAGCTTCGGAGTGCTACTGGCGTCGCTGCTGGTGGGCCACCACCCCTCCGACGAGTTCTTCACGCAAACGGAGGAGCTGAGCCTGGTGAAGTGGCTGAGGAACGTGTTGGCATCGCCGGAGCCGCGGCGGGCGATTGAGGAGGTGTTGAGGGGGGAGGAGGAAGAGGAGGAGCAGATGCTGCTGGTGCTCAAGATCGCCTGCTTCTGCACCGTCGACGACCCCAAGCAGCGGCCGAACAGCAAGGATGTTGCCAGGATGCTCCAGCAGGTGAAAAAGTCGGAGCCGGTGACGCCGACGACAACGGCGACGGCGTAGTCGCCGTCGCCGGAAAAAGTTGCAGCAGTGCGGGCAAGGGATTGAGAGTGGCCGACATCTTATTAAGTATGGTGATGCAAGTGATTACTTGGTGGTGGTCAAGAATAGTTATGTGTTAAATTAATTAATGTCTATGTTTGTGCTTTGTATTTGATCTGTTAAGTGATTTGGCAGCTTGATTATGTAAAGAACTATTTGCATCACTTGTTAAGAATAGCAATGGTGTGATGAGGTGGATAATAAACATGCGGTGATTAAGTTTCGAGGTTTGGATGGGGTTGCCTTTACTGGGTTGCCTGCGAATGTTGGACAAATCATAGATATTGCAAATAGTAGTAATTCGGTAGAAGCACACGTTCAGTAAGAGTTGAAGTATATGTTGTTATAGAATCAATCGCATCATTCCCAGCACCAAAGCAAATTATAGAATCGATCGCACCAAAGTATACATAGTTTAACAATTATTCAATTAATTAAAGTCTATGTTTGTGGTTTGTATTTGAGCTGTTTATAGTGGTTTGGCCACTTGATTATGTAAAATCACTTGTTAAGAATGGCAATGATGCGATGAAGTGGATAGTATACATCTGTTGATTAAGTTTAGAGGTTGGATGGTACTGTCTGTATGGGTGTGAATGTTTGTATTTATAGAACCAATCATAGATCATGAAATGGTGGTAACTTTTGTAAAGTGGAAGTTTAAAAAAGGACATTTTAAGGTCGAGAGTTGTAGTAAATCGTTATAGAATCGAATGCATCATTGCCAACTGCCCAACACCCAAAAAAAAAAAAAAGATTGAGAAAAATTACAAGGTGAGCTGCAGCTCATATATCGCTTGTATGAGTTATATTTTTAACTTTAAATTTTTTTAGTGGGTCCTGGGAGGCTGATAATTTTTTCTTTTTTAAGATATAGTTTTATATTCTTTAAATACTAATTTAAATATATTTTAAAATTAATTAATTTTTATGATAATTATTTTAATAATTAAATTACCAAGGTTAATATCATCAGAAACTCTAAAACTATACTAACTATTTTTTTATATTTATCTTTATAAATTTCATATTATGGGACTTACTGAATTGTTCCAAATAAAAGTTACAGCTTATATAAGTTAATATTTGACAAAAAATAATAAAAATACTGACTAATTTTTTCAAAAAATATAAAATTCAAATTTGCAACTATTATTACGTAATGTCATGAAAATTAAGATATATCTAATATTAAAATAAAATGTTAGTAAAAAGTATTAAAAAATATAGCACAAATATATAAAAACTAACCTAGCTAAAAACACGACTTAAATTTAAATCAACTTAAATATTAATTGGCTCAACTCAACATCTTCATAATTTGAGTACTAGCCATGTAAAAACTAGCTCCGAACTCACAAGACGAACAACCTTAAATTTAGTTAAAAGGGTGCAAATGCTTATTATAGAAAAAAATTAAGATATACCTAATGTTACAATAAAAATCCAGTATAAAATAATAAGAAAGTAGCACAAATTTATAAAAACTAAACTAGCTTGAAAGATATATTAAATTTCAATCAACTCGAGATCCAACCTCAAAGATGAATATGTCAGTATTGGCCAAAGTAAACATTAGCTCCCAACCATCAAGATGAACAAAAATAAGAGAGTTTATTTTTTCAATTTTTTTAAAAAGAAAGCTCTCTATGGGTAGCATGAAATAAACGTAAATGACATATAAGTTTTAAATGGTTGACTTTACTAAAATTAGAATACATACAATATATTTTTAAAAAATTTAATAATTTAATCATTTATTTTGTGTTCAAATTAATTATAATTAGTTTCAAGTAGCCTTGTCAAAAAAATTATATATTTTTCTTATCATAATAGATAACAAACATGGAGAATTTTTTTTCTTGTAGAAGAGTGAATGGGTGACATATACAAGCTAATTATGATTATTTTATATTCTCAATTAATTGAAAATATATTTAATTTATTTATAAATAATTAATTTAATATTATTTTATATAAAATATATTGCATATAGGGGTGTTAAACGAGCGAGCGAGTCGAGCTCAAATTGTATTCGTTCGTTCTCGACTCGAATAGTTCAAAATTCGTTCGAACTCGACTCGAAATCAAAAAATAAATATATCGCTTTTTTGAACCCACAATGTCTGAGGATAAGGACTCAATGTCTACCATCTTAATTATATCACTTTTTCTATAGAATATTGTAGATAAATAAATATAATTAATTACAATTAAATTTATTAGTGTGTATATATATAATATAATATGAAAATTATATTATTATATTATTTTATTAAGTCAAGTTCTAGTCGAGGTACGGGTCAAGTTCAAGTTATAATCGAGTTAAATTGAGTCAAACAATACTTTACTCAAATTAAATTAAACTGCTCAATCAATTAACAATTAAGTTGAGCCTTCGACCAAGGCCTTGATTAGGAGCAGCCCGCAG
>JAVDBV010060391.1:0-10964 GCA_032619315.1 Piper longum
GGTGGCGGCGGCGGTGGTGAAGGGGTGGAGGTGGGGGAGAAAGGGTGGTATTTTCGTAATTAAAAGTTGACTCGAGTCCGATTCGAGTAAAAAATAATAATTAATTTCAAATAATTTTAAAAAAAATCTAAAAATATTAAAAAGTATCATAAACTATAATAACACAATAATATCAAAATAACATTAATATCAAATTTTTTATATAACCGATTCGGATCAATTCCGATTCCAATTCTGATTCTGATTCCGATTCAGACCGATTCCTAAACCGATTAAAGAAAACCGATTTTTGGCCGATTTAGGCCAATTTCGATTCTGATTCTGATTTCTTAAAAAACCGATTTTGATTCCGATTCCGATTCTGATTCATACAACTATGGATTAGACACCATTTAATTTAACCGGTGTCAATGGTACCCCAACAACGTGGTGACAAATCAGTGATTTTTTAGTAACAGTTTAAACTAGTCACCGAAATACGCAAAAAGAAAGCAATATTTGTTTTCTTAATCACCGACTCGCTACTTTTTATTTTGGCGAACGAAATAATTTCAATATGTCACCAAATATCGGTGTCAATTGTATTTAGTCACTCGTGTTTAGGTGTCAACTAGGTGTCTAATATTTGACATCGAACAAATTGGAGACAAATTTTACGACCATCAAAATTTAGCTTGACCACCGGTTTCGGTGTCAATGCGGTGTCTAAATTTGTCAATGAAACCTTCCATGATAAATTTTCGGTGATAGAAGGGGGGTTTTACACTGGTGGACCTGGACTTAAATTTTTTGACCATCAAATGTCTAGGCGTCTAGGGCAGCATAAATGTTGTTTTAATCTCTTAATCCTTAGATATCTATGATAATATTTGCCCATTTCTCATTGCGAAATGTCAATTTATATCACAAAAGAATGAGCTCTTGCAGTTTTCAAAATAAGGAACCCAAGCGCAACAAACACGGAGCCAGCACCCATGGAGGGGGGTAACACCTCGTAACAAGAGTTCACCACACCATTATTCAAATATAAAAGACTTATCATATATGCACAACGACAAACACAAAACGAAGCTCATATTCATTGGTATAGCTTACTGGCTCTCTTTTCCTCACTTTTGTTCCCTACAAACCACTGTATCATTCCAAGCTACCCTTTAATTCTCTCTTACTCCCGTGTAGTTTTCTTACCTGCTATGGCTATAAATTCTTTACCAAACGTCCTATGAAAACCCTCTTTCTTCTTCCCTTGCTTGTTGATGGTAAAGTAAGAAGGGGAGCAAACATCGTGGTCACCCATATCCCTATTTCTTTGCTCACATCAACATCACTAACCAGCAGCATGTTCTGCGACTACCTGCTTTAAATGCCATCCTTGATCTTCTCCTACAAATATTTGTTGTGATCTATTGCCCGGAATCATAACTTATACCAGCAACATACCTTGGCATCCTCATATATATCAGATATATATACAGCCTGCACCAGGGTTACCTGCATTACTGATCAGCAGACTGATCACCATGACTTCCCTTCTTCTTTCCCTTGCTCTCCTATTCCTATCTCTACATGCATGCCATGGGGGTCGTCAGATTGGAATCCCCAGTCAGAACTCTGATGATATAAAGGTTGGTTCTCAAGGTTTACATCATGGGTTTTCAATATTATGTCTGGAAAATTATTAAACAGTTCATTGATCCTCTCTTGTTAGTCATATACTGATAATTTGTATGTTTATTGTAGGATTGTGCCAAGAAGGTGGAAGTTCATGATCAACCAATGATTGGCGCTGTAGGAAAAAATGAAGGAGCTATAAAGGTTATTCCTAGGAAGATCGGACAGAATCAAGAGGCAATACAAGGTGCTGTTCATATTGTGTCTCTTGTTAAGGTTTCATGGAAAGTACCCAACAGTAAAGATGGAGCACATACAGGATTTAACCTAGATTATTATCAACCAAGAACACATCCTCCTTCCCACAACTAGTGTTTTCTTTCCCTGTTAACTTGGCTCTTGATTAACTTTTTTTTTCCCATATATTTTGAGGTTCTTCTGAAAGCACTAATCACATATCTTGTTAAAACTATGCAACTTCAACGTATATAGTACTTGTGTACTAGAATATTTCTTACTGCATGTCAACTTATAATATTTAAAATAAGCATCTTAATGTTGTCCACATGTGTCTCTGTACGTACTACGTATAATTCGATGGTCTGAATCGTAGATCATTCTAAAAATGGAGATAATAGTACTCTTCCCATTAACAACTATATCAGCACCTGGGTAAAAATGTTACAGACAACCAATATCATTCAATTTAGGACTGATATTGATGGGATTGTGCAGGCAGGAACGGTTCCGTATTGTCTTCTTCTCATGTGGGTTTGTCAGCCGTGACAAAAGAATTAGAGGTACCAACTGGCCCCTACAAACTTGTGCTTGTCATCGAGCTAGGAGTCAAAGTACTTGTTAGGTAGTTTAATGTAGGCAATTGTTTTCCCCTTCTACACCGTCCTTGTTGGGTGCAACATAAGATGTAGCGCATTAAGGGTCCAAATGATGAACAGAATTTAATGAGAAAGAAATGCCATACAAGAGCGTGACAAAGGCCATTGTTTCTGTGTCTCTTTTGTGTAGGGTAACGATAGAAGATCAGAAGAGGGTAAAGTAGCAGTTGCTAGAGAAGAACGTAGAGAATCTGCGAAAACCGATGTAGAGGGTGATGTGTTGTCCATGGACTACGAGCCACCCCACCGGAAACCTCCTATCCATAACTAGACAACCCATCTCTTCATCTTCTTCATTCTTGAATCAATGAGGACAGTAATTTGATCTTACTAGCTCTGTTTCCTTAATATTTAACAGAGAAATAGCTTGCTGCCGTTGTATGGGCAGTTTAGGGAACATGGTCCCTGTCTAGTGATTGCTTCAATTTGTTATGATTGTGAATTATAGAGAGCAGTGACACAAGTTGTGCAATATGTGGCACGTTATGTAGAATGTAGTCGGTCGCTAGTAATAAATGGTCAAGGCAGTTTTCTGTTATTTTTTTTTTCATCTCGTGTATTTTCCATTGGTCACACATATATGCACATATATAGCTTCCCCATCACATGGGTTTGGCTGGTCGGGTAACCCAACCTTCTTCGTATCTTTCATCATAAATACCCAGACAAAAGAAAAGATGTCATAGGATCACTATTTATGAAGAAGACATCTTCTCTAGTGCATGTGATCTTTGAAGTAGAACAGTAAAGTGCTCACCTGGGTTAGACACATTTTGCTTCTTGATCACACTAGCTCTAACCTGATTAGCAATACCCACTGAAGCAAACAGGTGAAAGTAGTAATGATACAAAGGGCATGCAGAGTATCTATCATCATATCATAAAAACTAACAACTTAAATAGATATTCAGGTTACATTCATGCATAAAAACGAATCCACAGATCAAGGAAGGAGATGGGTTTTGTAGCGTTGGGTGGTTAATTGAAGAAATTCTATGAGCAGGAAGGCTAATGTAGCCATATTTACAAAACTCATCTCAATTCTCGATAATAAGGTAAAGCATATGCGGAAGGAGACAAGTAAAAGTAAATTGGTAGAAATGATTGTCACTGGAGCTCCACATAACAAGATAACAATGCATTATCTTCCGTTTAAAGATTTTGTTTACAAACAACATGTAAAGGTTTCCATAGCATTGCCCAGTATAACCATCTCTATCCAGGATAAATAACATTTAAAAGCTCGAATTGGAGTGAGACCCAGTGCTAGAACCAATCCTACTCCCTAGCTTGGGGGAAAAGTTACTACTTCTCACAGTCTTTCCAATTGATAAAGGCATTATGATGTAATCAAAAGTAACATCAATGATTAATCAATTATCACTGCAGTCGACAACAAAAGGTTTGACAAAATTAATAAACTCAGAGGTCCGGATACCTAACTTTAGATCGACCTCACCTCCTCCTAACCAAAAGAAATTGGGACTGAGCTTAGTGATTGCTTCATCAAGAATCACCTGAAATTGGTGCAGCCAGGATTTTATCAAGTTGAATAAAACCAAATAAAACAAATTCAGCATTTATCTTTATAAAAAAAAGTAAAGCAAACTCATAAGAGCTAAATTTAAAATAACCATTGAGATAATGAAGCTCTCGCTGACCTCTACCTGTTTTTAAGAGATTCTTTTAAAAGCTTCCGTTAGAGTAGTGGTGACAGTTTGCACAGAGAAAATTCTTAACTCAATTTGTGGACACAAAGCAAAGGTTGACAAAGTCCAAAGGGTTCATGACAGAACAACTCGTTATCTGCATCTCATGTTTGTTAGAGTGGATACTCTATCTGATGACTAATTTCTATCTGTAAATTAATTCAGAAAGACCGATTCACAGTATGGCTAGGATTGATTCTTGTCAATTGACGTCATCTTAAATGAAATAAGAAACCTTTCATTCTATTGAAATAAAGTATCTTACCTCAATCTTAATCTATTTTGTACTTTTTTTACTATCTAAAGGTTGACTAGGTTTCCTTAAAGCTGTTAAGCAGTCTGTTTCTGATTAAGTCTTACCAAAATCCCAATTTGAAAGGTTTAACATGAATAAATATCTTAATAAAATGGGTTTTTAGTTAGGCAAACACTCCAGTTTTACCGATCTACAGTAATTGGCACCAATGATATATTATACTTGTCCCATTTTAAGATCTCACAATCATATAAACCTCCTAACCTCCACACAGTGAAATAGATTTCATTATTATATAGAACAATTACAACATAAAATTTATTCAGCTCTCGCATATCAATTAACATCTAACTTAGCATGCATCTAATGTATGAATAATCCCTTTATTCACTTCTACATGTTTCTGTACCTTTTTTTCCAAGAAAAATAAATAGCTGGTTTGGGGGGTGTGGGGTTAAGAGAAGCTAATACAAATTTTTGCAGTAATGTGTGGAAAAATCAAAGGTCCCAATCAAAGATATTAAATACAATGTTGTCAGCTGAGAAATCTTTGAAACAGGGGGACCATAATGTTTCAATTTTAAGAGGCAAGTTAGCCAACCATGTGATAGTGCTTCATTGAGCAGCTATTACCATATGATGAATGGTCAAAACATATAGTAGAAATTATGAACTGCGAATTTTCTTATAGGTTGAATCAAGTAAACATGACGTCCTGATAAGGTCCTTCGCTGTGTAAATGGAAGTATAATGTGCGATGGTAAGATTAAAAAAGTATGATGGTGTGGAGATTGGAAAAGTTAACAAAAAGCATTAACTGCGCTGTGATTTGTTCCTTGCCAGTACACGGAACTTTTAAGAGCTCAAAAACGTAACAAAAAGATCAACTGAGGTAGAAAGATAATAGGAAGATAACTACCGGTACTTCTGTTTTCAAGCCAACACAAGTTACTGCATTATGCTCGTATCCAGTTAGCTTAGCAGACTCCTCTTCAGGTGCCAGCCTCACTGTATTAAAACTACATTGGTCAGTATTGGACATTAAAGTATCAAATTCAACAATCACTGTCTAATTTTTTTTTTTAAATGGCGAGATGAAACTAAAACAAACAACATGATCCTGTCTGATATATAAAGATCCTAAGAGTAAATATTAGGTCCAATTATTATGAAGTATATGCTTAATATCAGAGGACAACGCTGATGAAACAACTCTAAATCCTAAAACAAGGACTATACCCCTGTAAGAAACGACACAAAAGACGTTGCACATTGCAATTACTTGTAGTCTTCAAAAACATTATCCTCCATCCTAAAAGATCATTTTCGTACACTAGTCGAATGTAAATCTTTACATGAACACGCAACGTTACAAGTGGTCATTCACACATTACAGAGATGACTCACTGTTAAATCTTTTCTTGGGTATCTTGCCACTGTTAAGAGCATACAGAAAGTTCTTCACCTTCTCCGCATTCAGCCGAGCTATATACTGCGCAAATCAATCAACAAACCCGTTACTCCATCCACCCACTTCCAATGCAAAATCATAATACTTAAAAAAAAAGAGAGGAAGCAAAAACAAAGCATTTAGCCGGAACAATCAATCACCTGCACAACAACAACGTAGTACTTGGAATTGTTGAAGTCGCTGCAATCCGTAACACTAGCATGAGCTTGCGTATTGACCTACCCAACAGTGAACCATCAATGTTCGGTGAAATTCCCCAAAGAACAAACAGAAAGCCGCATTGATAAGCATATATATACATACCATGACAATGCTCTTGCAGAGTTGATGAACAGAGGCCGCACCGAGGGCGTCGCGCCGACGCTCGAGGGGAAAGTCGTAGTATTCGGGAGCGACCCTCTTGAAGAGGAAGTCTTCCGCGCCGCCGGCGCGCAGGATTGCCGAGAGGCGGGACGCGGTGGCGCCGGCGTCGGCTGGTAGGGAGAGCGAGGAGAGGTGGTGGGGAAGGAGGAGGAGCTCGAGCGCGTCTATTCGACGTAGTATACGGTTTTGGCGGCGCTCCAGATCCTCCGTTGAAGCACCGCCGCCGACCAAATTCGTCTCCTCCATCGCCTCCCCTCTCCACCTCCGTCAATTGGTCATGTTCCCTCCCGGTCAAATAACGATTTTATCATCTATAAAAAAAAATATTAATATTGAAATTGTCATCTCGTGGCATTCCTTATAAGGAGTGCTCAGCTAATCCATCGAGCTAGTCGAGTCTAATTAAACTATATACTCATACAAACATGACTTGTTTATGTTGAGTTCTAGTATCGAATAAAGTCAGGATGTTATAAATACATAATGTTATTCTTTATAACTTAGGATAAATTTAATTATAAATGTTTAAATACTTCATTTTCGATTCAATTATGAGCTAAACAAATTTTTCAGGAACATAATTTATATATTATCATGTAAAACACTCATTATGATATGACTATTTATTAATTCTTTTACATTTTATGTAAATGACTATATAAAAATATGTAAGTTATTATATATTTAAAATCCTAGTTTCGAGTGAGGTTTTTACTCGCTTGTTTCCCTTCTCAGCTCAGGCCAATTTCTAGTAAGGTTGAGTCAGTTCAAGGCATACATCATGAGTATGGGGCCCAAATGGCAATATGAATATATTATGGAGGCTGACTATACTCAATATACGAATGATAGTTTTAATTATGTTATAATAGAACACGAGTTTTTATTTGTGTTGGCCTAGGATTTGAAGGCAATAATTAGATTATTATAGCATTTAGTATCTTTCTAGACTTTTTACTATATCCATTTTACATGCGTTTAAGGAATTTTAGACCACAAAATTACCCTTGTGGACCTAGTTTGATTTGAGTCTCAAATCTTTATCCAATCGAGTGCAAAGTTTCGAGGCTCATTTAGCTTTCATACTTCGGTTTCCGTCCATAAGGTCATTTTTTGGCCTCAAATAAGTTTCGACTTTGTTGGTTTCGATCCGAGTTTTCTAACCGTAGATATATTATATAGCTTAAGTGGACCCCACTAGGGCCACAAGTTATCGACCATTCAGATCGTGGTATGTGGCAAGATGAGAGTCATCCATATTAGCCCTAGCTTTTACCGAATTATTTTTTAAAGAGTTTCCCCGTATTTTCAGAATATTTTCCACCTTTAGCACAACCACCATTTTGGCTCACCATTGGCAAGTCTCCAGCCCTCCTCTAGCCACTAGACCAATATGATTGTGACCACCTCGCGACTGGCTATTGACCCACAGTTGTTTTTATCATCGGTTTCCACCACTGCAGCAACCTTTCGGGCCATTTTCCTGCCCTAATGAGCGACCTTTGGTGAGGCTGAGCACCCCGACGGTTTCCCCTTGCCGGTGACTTCACCTACCCCAACGACATTTCCATCACTTTGCGACCGCTTTTATGGCCAATTGCCGATTGAACACCACCAATCATCACCTCAGATAGCATTCCCTCATTGAGACCAAACTTTTGAGACCACCCACAATGCCGTGGTTGTGGTTGCGTTACCATACCTGGCGACAATTATGTCTTTCGACTATTTTTCGGCCAGCTCGACGTCTGTCGATCGCTACCTTAACCTCCACCTTGACGTCTGCTTTTAAGGCCAGGGGAACTGGGGGCCCAGTCGACTCGTTTTCCCTGTCGATGATCCTGTTTTTAGCCCAAGTCCATGTGTCTGTGCATGTTCGTCTCCACATCTACTTGTCTGTGTCCGCATATCTGTGTCATGTCCATCGAGCCAACATAGCCCAACCTAACCAGTTGACTTGTCGACTCAGTCCAATTCACCTACTTGACTCGGCAGGTATTTCCAGCTCATTTTCAACCTATTTTCAATCGTTTTTAGACCGTTTTTAGTAATTCGAGACTCCCTACATTATTTTGGTTGTATATTCACATTATTTATCATGTTTGGATATTATGAGTTTTTTTTTAATTCACTCATTATATTCATTTCTTCTTATTTATATATTTATTGATTATGATGAATGATTATAAGATTATTTATTATTATTAATGATATATTTATTTATTGATATTATTTTTTTCATGTTTATGTTACTTAATTTAATTAATTGATTAATTATTAATTATTTATTCACTTGCGTTGTTATTTAAACGTGTTTAGTCATATATTTGTATATTAGTCCAAGTGCATCGATACATCTACGACAAGTTCTGACTCCGTAATCTACATCGAAACCCACTGCTAAATAAAATACTAACATCTCTATATCGAAACCCACTATTAAATAAAATACTAACATCTCTATATGATATATGTTCTTGGTATGTGCTCACACCTTTAGTACATCCTAATAAATAAGACAATACTAAATAAACCTACAACTAAACATACGGTACCCAAATCGAGACATAATAATGATATATAATAAATAAATAAATAAATAAATACACTAATAGATAATTAGGTAAATAATAAATATATAAACATAAATAATACTCTAATAATAAAATAATAATATAATTATACTATATAAATACACTGCTAAATAAGAGTAAATATCATATATACTCCTGTTAGTAAACATATAAATAATTAAATAAATAATAATTCAATAAATAAATAAATAAATAAGATATTAGTTAATACTCATTAATTATGAATACTAATAATATCATAGTTATGCAATAGAATAATAAATAATTAAATATAAATACATAATAACATACATATAATGAATATATATATATATATAGACACATACACACACACACACACATACACACACACACACACACACACACACACACAATTTAGTAAACATAATAAGTCTAATATTAATAATATCTATAGATAAATACACTATCAATAATAAGCCGAAAACACTGACGACGGCAAGGCTGGGGTCCCCGCTGGTCGTTATCAAGAGAGGGCATCAAGGTGGAGGTGCTGGTGGAAACAATCGGCGGAGTCCGGTCACTAGCTGGCCAAAAAACAGTAGAAAAGTAGTGGTATCGCAGCGATCCCGAACATAGTGGTGGTCATAGGTGGTTTCAAAATGGAGATCTTGTTAAGATGAAGCTTTTAGGGTAGTCAGCTTCGCCTGAGGACAGTCGTCGGGGCTAGAAAATGGCTCGAAAGGGTGGGAGCGACGGTGGCAGTAATTAAATAGAAAAACATTGCCACGAGCGGCGATTGTGGTAGCGTCGATGATGATTGTGGGTATAGATTGATAATCAGTCGTGAGGTAGTTATGGTCGTACCGATCGAGTGGTCAAAAGAGGGCAGGAGTCTCGCTGGTGGCAAGCCAAAGCGGCAGTGGCTGTAAAACCCGTGATTCGAGTCACAAGTTTTATAGTCATTAGCCGATCGGTTCAGCCGTCGGTTCGAGTTAGGTGTATTTTAGAACACGTGTACTGAGCCGATGCCGGTCACGTGAATGAGCTGTGAGGGTAATGTGTAGCGAGGATGTGATGATAATGAGATGAATGAGCAGAGAATGAGTTATCAGAATGCATGCGAGCATACAGTTGACGATTTTAGATTTTTTTTCATTTTGTGACCGTAGAAATAGTTTTAGGCCGTTTACCGCGTTAGGATGCGTTATGAGGTAATTTGGGTGGGTTATTAGTTATAGAGCATGTCATTTGGATGTTGTGTGTTTTATTTTATTTTATGGGATTTTCTCCAATTTTTCTGGATTTTTTTAGGATTTATTACGCGTTAGTTATTATTTTTGACTCGAGACGGACTCGAGTCAAGTTTTATTTACGAAATTGCCACCCAACACCCTTTTCTTTTCTTCCCCGACACCTCTTTTCCAAACCCTAGCGCCGCCCCCCTTTTTGTCGCCGTCGCCGTCGCTGTCGGCGCCGCTCCCCTCCCTGTGCCGACGTCGTGCCGCCCCGGCCACCGTACGCCGCCGCGACGCCGTGAATCGCCGCGGCTAGCGCCGCGCCCGCACGCGATCGCGTCGCTGATTCCGGCGCCACCGAATGCCGCCGTCGCCGTCCACTGGTAGCCACGACCCCCTCGACCTCCCAGCTACCTTCCCCGACCAGGGCGCCGCCGATCGCCGCCCTAGCCGGCCGGATTGAGACCGAACGCCGTCGCTCTATTTTGGGCATTTTCCGGCGAGCCGTCGCCTCTGTCGGCCGCGTTGACACCACAGACACGTCGGGCTCGTCGAGACGGTTCTGATGGTATCCTATACGGTCCCGATCCGATAAGTAGACACCACCGGCGATTCTCGCCGGAAAACCGTCGGAAAGTCACCGGAAAATCGGAATTTTTGGAATTCGCTGGAATTCACCGGATCTTCCGCGGAGTTCACCCGGTCGAGCCAGATCGAGCTTCGGACGCCGTCGAGCGCCGAATTCGAGGTTCGAGATGCACGCACGACGGAAATCGTAGCCGTCGCCGATTGACGACGACGTGAGGTATAATTACCTCTTATCCTAATTTGATTAATTATAATTGATGATTGTTAGTACAGCATGCTA
>JAVDBV010060392.1:0-19472 GCA_032619315.1 Piper longum
CAACAGGAGGGTTAGCTCTCCTGTGCCAGTTTGATATTAGTTATTTTCCGGATCGGTAACGCTCGTTATTGACGGTTTTGTACTATATGTAGGTGACGACTATGAGATGGAAGTGTCAGCCTGGACGAAGGAGCAATGAGGTCTTTCGCACACACACATGTATTCGGTGACTGAATGTTTAATATTCTGTTTATACTTTTATTATATTTGAACTGATGTGAGGTAGTGAAAAACATGATAGTATAATTGAATGCTAAAATATAATGCCATGACATGAATAATGAATAGAGGGCATAAGTGGTCTTCATCTTAAGACGCCGAGAGTAGATCCGGGTCGGCTTAACCGAATCTATTAGATTATCGAACGGTTCGGTCGCCGGTAGCATTTCCGGGTCGGTTCAAGGGTGAGCCGAGTCGGGGTGTTACAGTTTCACTAATAACCCCTAACCAAAATTATCATAAGGTCAATTATAGGGTTAAATGTTTCATCCTAAATCAACACCTATGCAGTTATTCTTCCATAAGAACACTTAATCTTACATAAGTTACACAACAAATATAAAATTCTATAAAAGTACCCAACAATAATCCGACTCCCCAAAACCTTAATTTGCACCCATTTGACAATAGGCGCCAAACAAGGCTTTTGGTCATTGATTTGAATGAAACCTATCTCGAACTCTCTACCACACTAAGTAGTCACACTCACTAACACAATATGACCAAAAAAATCTGTAACACCCTATTTTGGTTCACATGCGAGCCAAACCAAAAATGCTACTTATGAACGAATCATTCTCTAATCTATTTGATTTGGGTAAGCCAACTCAGATCTAACCTTGGAGTCTCAAGATAGTGATGCAAGCATTCAATGCATGGATGAGATACTTAGGCTCTATCATAGTTCGAGATGCATGCTATAATATGCCAACCATTTTTAAAACAACACATACACATAAAAAGTTCAAAAAATAACTATCTTTTAAACAAAATGGACAAAGTCTCCCTTAAAAGTGTAATAAAGATCACCTTGTCAATAACAAATAATATATATATATAACAAAAAAAATGAAAAACAGAACAAACACAAGATATTTTCCATTCTATTCATTTTGATCTTCTAAGCCGAGTCTCTACTCTATTGTTCAACCTGATTAGTTCTATTCACAATTTTTACATACATGCAAAACATTTCATCAAATTCACTTGTCATTTCCTACAATAAAAATCTCATAACATTCAATTAGAATTATTCACAGCAATTCGTCACTCAACAATATATATTCCATTCTGTAGGTACATGTGTACATAGTACATTGTTGCTCCTCCGTAGTCCCGACATCACTCAATCGTCCAGATTCTCACCAACATAGATAATAGAAAAATGTTAGTAACGAGTGATACTAGTTCAGAAATAACAAATAAAAAAACAAGTATAGGAGAGTTGACTCTCCTGCTAAATTAAAATATTCATATACTTCTTCATATAATCTCTCATAAGAGCACTAATTAAGAGTTGTTAGCCTCAGCTCGATATTGCCCCACTCTATCTCATCTCATTTCTTGTAACTTTAAAACTATCCCTTAAGCAGGAAAATCAATTTTTATTCATCTTTTGTATCACTCCTGTCCCTCAGTACAAAAGTTAAATACTCTTAGGCATGCATCTTCAATACCTTTTTGAAACCACTAGTCTAGACATGCGATGAATTGCAGTACTCATAATCCTTCATACTTTTTCAGGTTTGAAGAACTCAAATGTGGAGTTGTCAGGATATGTCGGGAATTAAATGACCCGCTCGCCAATCCAAAGCCTACTTCAATTGGCACGCGCCCACTCACATAGCACGGTTGTTTATTTTCCCTTATCTTACATCTCACTAAAAAACTCGAGAAAACTACATGTACATACGCCTATGTAGGGGATTGTAATATAATAGGCCCAAAGACATCATGATCTTGATCGGAGTTTTAAAAAACAATCTCAAGAGATCTCATCCTCGAGGGTTATTAGTCCAAAAATTTGTGTAACTAAATGACCCATGTAGAGTGGGATGTGATAAATCCATCATTCAACACCTCCACGGCCCTGTTAAAAACAAGCCACGATAGAGTAAAGGAGTCAAACATGAAGCGATTCCTAAACAAATCTAGTAAAAGCTCTAATTGTGTACATGAGCCTAGATGATGGGCTCCTACTATGTACCTACACATCAAAATGCTCGTTATAATGCATTCACACATCCTATATCACATTCACATCAAATCACTTATCACATCAAGTCACACACATCAATCCCTATTAGGTTTTTTAGGATACGTTGCATTTGATTAACAATATCTACTTAATTTACTTAATTAGTTCCTTAGTATTTATTTTAATACAAGTCAAATCACTCAATTCATCTTTATTTATAATAAAAATATTTATCACATCAATTACTCAAATTATAGCATGTTGTGCTAATAATTATTACTTTTAGGTAATTAGATATGAGTTAATTATACCTAAGTATGAGTTAATTATACCTCGTGTCGTTAGCAATCGGCGACAACTAGAGTTTGTCATGTGGTTTGGGACTCAAATTTGGCATCCGATAGTGTCCGAAGTTCGATTGGGATCAGCTAGGCGAATTTGGCAAAAACTAAGCAAATTTAAGCAAATCTAGATTTTTTTGGCA
The DNA here is from genome assembly GCA_032619315.1 of Piper longum. Taxonomy (NCBI): domain Eukaryota; kingdom Viridiplantae; phylum Streptophyta; class Magnoliopsida; order Piperales; family Piperaceae; genus Piper; species Piper longum. The sequence goes on from JAVDBV010060392.1 coordinate 2,682, forward strand.
GTTTTTGGCTTCCAACAGTTTCTCAGTGACTTTCCAGTGATGCGATCAGGGATATGGGTCACCAGCTCAGCAAGCTCAACCTTATTATGGTGTTGGTGAAGGCGGCAGCGGTGGTTTATGATTGTTGACGGCGATGGGGAGTCGGTAGGGGTCAGTCAGCTTGTCTGATTGACCGGCCTCGGCAACGACGCTGATTGACCGGCCTCGGCCTCGTCTAGATCAAGGGGGAGGGCATTGGCTGTACGACCATGGTGGAGTGGCGCGGAGGGCTCCCATGCATCGTGGAGGCCAAGCGGCAACGAGGAGGTTGGGGGGCAGCTTGTCGGAGCTCCGGCGGAGGTGGCAACTACGATCGGCGGCGGTGCGGCAGCTAGAGGTGGCATCGGCGGCAAGAAGGAGGTGGCGATGGGTGAGGGAGGAGGAAGCATCATGTGGGAGGGTTTTGGTGGTGATTTCGCAATTAAAAGTTGATTAGACTTTGACTCGAGTAAAAAATAATAACTAACTCCTAATAAATTAAAAAAAATTCAAAAAAATATAGGAAATGCTATAAAATATAATACACTTTATAACATCAAAATGAAATGTTCTATAATTAATAGCCCACCCAATCTGTGCGTCCTAATGCGTTATTCGGCCTAAAAATAATTTAATGATCAAATACATAAGAAAAATTACTACATATTATCATATACTCTGATAACTTATTGCTCATTATATTTTTGACGTTATCATCATTTACTCAATACACTTAAATCTCATCGTTCATAACGCACAGCTAGCCTCAGCTCAGCACGCGGGCCATGAAATTGACTCGACTCGAACTGACAGTTAAACCAACTAGTTTACTAATATAAAACTCTAACTCAAGTTACAGGTATTACAAAATCTAACACCACATCCAAGTCAAAGCCCTCTGACTTGGCCAACACAAACCTTTGAATCTAACTAGGGTTTTGCCCTCGGCACCTTCAAACTTCAAGCAAACAATAAATGTGACACTCCAGAGTTTGCAGGTTTCCCCTAGCCTTAATTCCACTCAATGAAATCAAGAAATACAAGCACTTAACTCCTTTAAATACTTGCTGGTCGTGGACATACAATCTCCACAATCATGCCTCTCCCCAATACAAGAAAAGCTCAAGAACAATGAGCAATCCTCACTCACAATAGTTCTCACAATCATAACCCCAAGTCATCTTCATTAAAATCAATTTGTTTACGTGCAATTCAATCATGAGACATACAATAAGAATCACAAACAAGTCTTGTAACAAAGACTACCTTGATCAGCCCAAGAAACCTTAGATTCGACTTCCAATTCCCACTTCAATGAGAATTGGTCATGGTAACTCCAAGACCATCGTCCTCCCTGATCTCTGTGCTCCTATTCCTTGTCAAGTCCTCACAAATTCTCCAAGATAACGTTGTGTTCCATCCTCCTTGGATCGACCTCCTAACGTTATCCAATCCAGAGTTAGTTGCCACATTATCCAAGCTGGCCAATAAGGATTGGGTAGGATTGACACCAACTCTTCCCGTCGTCACACCAACCTGTTCTAGCCTAGTTCAAGCCTCCTATGGTGCGTATAGGTCCTATGGTTGAGTCTCTTAGCTCGGAAAAGCAAGCCAAGGCCAAAGGAACCTAAACCCTAGCACCCAATCTCACAATTAGGGTCAAGGTTTGGTCTTGGCTCCACCATGACCCTCTCGACTGCAAATCCTAATCCAACTCGATGATTGTGCCCATCCTACGTCAACATGTCGTCCAAGACGTCTTCCCTGAGATCTTGATCTGGTCCATGGTGTCCGAGAAGCCCCACGGTCACACATGATCGTACACCAGCACACACAGTCAAGAATTCTCGCTAACGCTAGAAAACCTAGTACAGTTAGGAAACCTCAACCAACACCAAATGCAACTATTTGAGGTCGCCGCTGCTCGACAATTGCAGCAACCAAATCCCGACATAGCTCTATTCCAATTCTCAGCATTGCTGCAATTTGCAGCACCTAAAAACCGACAGCGCCACTGCTGGAAACTGAAAATGCTATTTGATGCCAATAGCCAAATAGTGGTACTCGGTAGCACCATTCTTGGCAGCAACCTTAACACACTAGAACCCAAATCCAAATGCTGCAATTCAGTTCTCGACATGCTCGAACATTGATTCTAGCCGCCGCCAAAAACTGAAACCCTTGATACTCAAAACCCGCTACTTGACATTTTGAGATTTCTTTGGAAGTCGACTAGCACATATTGCTGGGTAAGCCTAATACCAACCCGATGACACTCATTGCCACCCGATGGGTTATACTAGGATTTCAAACACCAAATTGTGCTATTCTAGTGTTGATAAACCTTGGTAGCTCCTGATAGCAATCCTTGGCATCATGACAACCTCCAAGCACAAATGCTCGATCATCCCTATTGCTATAACACATGTTATTATTGGCTAGTTTTTCCACCGCACCGGATAGCACCGGCTCTCCTTCGTGAACCCAAAATATCTAGGAGCAACTATCAAACCCTGGTTGTCCGAAAAGTCCATGAGCTAGACTTGAATACTTAGCCTGAGAGAGGGGGGTTTTTTTTTTTTGATTTAATTTAATATTAATGAATCAACCGCCATTTTTTTTACTCTAATCACATTCCAGCTTCTTCACAAAAGTGGCACAACGTATGAATATTTACTTAAGTTAAATATTTTTATTAATTAATTAATTAATATTATTATTATTAAGAAATTTAGAAAAAAATATAAATTTATCTAAGTTAAATGGTTAATATATGATTAAATTCTTAACACTTTGTATATCATAAATTTAACAATTCAATTTAATTAAAAATTAAAGTTGTTTAAATTACTTTCTCATTTACTATATATAAAATATTTCAACCATAGTTTTAAATATTGAACCCGTAACCGTACCAAATTTTTAGGTAGTACAGGGTGCTCTTTATTTAATCGGGTCAAACTAGATTGAATTATATTTTAAAATAATTAAAAACTATTAAATAATAAAAATATATTTAATTAATATGTTATTAAACACTTATTAAAATACAAGAATTTTTAAAAAAAACTAAATTTTGTAAAAATTTCATAATAAATTATTAGATACTAATTAAAATAACAAAAAAGGTTAGACCATATCGGATTTGAAGGTGGTACGTGGTATATCGAGTACAACCAGGTGGTATGATACTTCAACCACCAAAACTATAGTAATTTAATATTGTAGATTAGGAAATAAGTAAATAAATAATCTAAATAAAATAACTTCACCAAAGTGATACTTTGACAATTAAAAGTTTCAAGATTAATACAGAGGTGGGAAATGAGTATTATAGTTAAGTAAAAAAGAATTAAATAATATTCTGTTAAATGGTATATAAGTTACAGTAGAGCCTTTTACAACTACTATTTATATTTAGAATCAGTTTAGTGATATTAAATATATCTTTCACTATTTTTCTTTGATGATGAATATCTTACTTACTAATTTTGTTTCATTTTGTTCAAAATAAATAGTAAATTGGTTAATCACGTAAAATTATAGTGGGTTATGTTGGATCGGGTACAAAGCAAGGAAGAAGGAGAAAGTGGCAGAACACCTCGGCATTCGCTTTCAAAGGCCAACTTGGACGGGCAAGTGCAAGGGCGGATTACGTGACCTCAACTCGGGTCACGGACCTTATTGCAACGTAATTTGTGATTAGGAAGAGGCTAGAGAGGGGTTTCTCTAGGATTCCTTGGTGATAGAGAAGGGTTTTCTTCTTGGATCGTCGTAAGATCAAGGAGTTATCGAAGGGTAAAGGGAGAAACTTTGTAAGTATTTTAATCGCTTTCATAATGAAAATTACTCCTCTCGGTAGACTATGTAGTATTTTTCATCCACGATAATTCTTAGTATTTTTTTATTTTATTATTTATTATTTTTATTTGTCATTATTTTGTCGTATATCTCCATATTTTATTCCGTTGCACCGATTAGGGGAGGCCCATATCCCCAAAATTGGTATCAAAGCTGGTTATAATGGAGAAGGATAAGTTAAAGTTTAAGGTTGAAAGCTTTAATGACAAAGAGAATTTTAATCTTTGGAAAGAAATGGTAAAGGATATTTTGGTTGATAGAGAACCGTTGAAAGCAGTATCAAAAAAACTTGCAGGGATGAAGGTGATAGATTGGATGGAAATTCAAGACTAGATGTTGATCACCGTAAAATAATGGTTAGCAGATGACGTGATTTACAACATGATGGGCGAGAAGACCATTTCTAGAATGTGGTCAAAGTTGGAAAAATTATACATGACAAATAATTTGTATAACAAGTGTTTGATTAGGCAACAATTGTATGGACTCAAGCTTACTGAAAGAGAGGATCTTATGGCACATATTAGTGAATTTGAAAATTTTCTTATGCAATTGTTGAACCTCAAAGTGAAAGTAGAAGAAGAGGAGAAAGCAATCTTGCTTTTGATTTCTTTACCTAAGTTTATCATTTGATAATCACTTTAACTTTGGGAAAGAAGATTGTATCAGTTAATGACATTAAGACCGCTCTTTTCTCCGCTGAAATGATGAAGAAGGGCAAGGGAAAAAAATCCCAAAAGGAAGTATTAGCTGCAATGAAAGTGGAAGACTCAAAGGGAAAGATAAGGCAGAGGTTGTCTAATATTATTGCAAAAATACCAGACATCTCCAAAGGAATTGCAAGAAAAGGTTTCAAGATTTTGAGAAGAAGGATGAAGGAGACCAAGCTGGTATAGCTTGCAATAGTGAGGATCTTCTATCAGCTACATTAGGAGAGAATTTAGGTGATGATTGGATTTTGGATTCGGGTTGCTCATATCACATGTGTCTAAATAAAAATTGCTTTGACTCGTACAAAAAGATTGATTGTGGAACTATAACAATGACAGATAACTCTACATGCAAGGCCAATGGTGTAACACCCCAAATTCGGCTCACGCTCGTGAACCGAACCAGCATGTTACGGGCCCCGGTTAGGTTGGCTAACCCGAACCCAACTGTACGGATCCAATCTCGGCGTTTTAAGATAAAGATACGACTTGTAATATATGCATGAATGCATAAAACTTTAATATAATACAACATGCATGACAAACAATTTGAATCACACACCAATACCATTATGATTAAATTAATGAAAATTCTAAAATGTAACAAATAGAGTTTTCCCTAAAAATGCAATTAGGCGCCACAATGTCAAGTCAATATATGCTAATATATATAACTACAAATCAACAACTTTATTCATACATAAATTTAATCTACTGTAAGCATCTTTTTCTGACATGTGCCCTCTATTCATATTTCTCATCATGTCATACCACAATGTTTAATAATGTCATTACATCATCATGTTTTTTATTACCTCTCATCAGATCAAATATAATAAAAGTATAAATAGAATATTAAACATTCAGTCACCCAATACATGTGTATGTGCAAAAGACCTCATTGCTCCTTCGTCTAGGCTGGCACATCCATCTCATACTCGTCATCTACATATAGTACAAAAACCGTCAGTAACGAGTGTTATCGGCCCGAAAAATAACTAATAACAAATTGGCTATGCGAGCAAGCTCTCATATGAAAGAAAACATCATATACTCCTCGTGAACTCTTTGAAGGGAACCTACTAAAGAGCCACTGGGCTGCAGACCCGGTAACGTCTCGAACTGACTGAACTGCTGCTATTGTTACCTCTCTCGACATTTTCTTCATTTTCTGGTCTCAAATCCTAAGCCCTCTCCTTACCTCCATATTTCTCCTGGCCTTAAGCACAAAGACCAAGTACTCTTAGGCAGTCGCCTTCAGTACCCTTTGAACCACAAATCATGACATGCACTGTACTAAATAGTACCTATAAACCTCCACGTTCTCCGGATATGAGGAACTCAAACGCGAAGTTGTCAGGATCCCTCGGGAATGGAACAGTCCGCTAGCACTAATCCAGAGCCTGCTTTGACTATCACAGCATCCTCAGTCGATTTCTCCATCTCTCGTCTCACTGAAAACTCAATAAAAATATATATAGGCATGGGAAGGGATTTATAAAATAGGTCCGAAGGCAACTTGCTGTGGATTTTGTTTTCGAAATTATTCTAGAGGGATCTCATCCTCGAGGGTTATTAATCCGAAAAATAGTTCGGCTAAATGACCCTAGTTAAGTGGGATCTGATAAAACGCAACTTAACTCGTCTTGCAAGTCATAAATCAAATATGCAACAGAAAGAGTTTAAAACAGAGACGAGTCCTAAACGAACCTGGTAGAAGCTCCAAGCGTATCATCACGCCTATGCAGCGAGCTCCTACTCCGTACCTACACATCAAATCCAAAAGTTAACGCCCGCTAAATGCATGATGCATCAAACTAGTCCTAGTTATCACACTCACAATACAATTAGAATCAATCAACAACTCAATAATCATTAATGTAAATAATTCTAAGTCATCCTACTCATATCAATTTTATCATGCTTTTCTAAATTGCATCATAATCAACTATCATGCTCATACTCGATCTATCTCATTAGATCACTTAATATTCATTTCATACTTAATTACATCATGTAGATCTTTACTTCATTTATAGTCAGACCTTTATCATGACAATTAATCAACTCTAACATGTTGTGCTAACAATTATCAAATCTAAATACTCAAGTCAAAGGTAATTATACCTCACGTCGTCATTAATCGGCGATAGCTAGGGTTTCATCGTGCGTACATCTCGAACCTCAAATTCGGTGCTCAACAGCATCCGAAGTTCAATCGGGTGAACTCTACGGAAGATCCGAAAAATTCCAACAATCTGGTTTTCCGGCGGTTTTCCAGCAGCTCAGTGGTTTTCCTGCAACTTTCTGGTAGTTTTTTGGCGACAATCGCCGACAACGTCTACTGGCCGGATAGTGGTCGTATTAGGTACCATCGGAACCAGCTCGGTGAGCCCAACTCATCTGTGGCGTCGACATGGCTGGCGGAGGCGGCGGCTCGCCAAAAAATGGCAAAAAAAGGCGGCGGCTATGGGTGGCTAGATCCAGCTGGCCAGGGTGGCGGCTCTGATTCCGATCGGGGACAGTGGCTGGGTGGTCGGTGATGCCGAGACGACCACAGAACGACAACGGTGATGATCGCCAACTGTGGGATCGGCGACGCGACCATGACGCGGTCTCCACTCTAGCCGTTGCAATCCAGCATCGCGACGGTCGAAGGGTGGCTAGACTGGTCGGGGCGGCACGGCGACGCTGTGCTGGGGCTGGGAGGCGTCGGTCGGCAGCCAGTCGGCGCTGGGTGGCGCTAACAACGGCGGTGATAGTGAGGCGGCTAGGGTTTGCAAACGAGAGGAAGCGTTGGGGTGAAAATATAACTCAATGGCAAACTTGTGAATAAAACTTGACTCGACTCTCAGTCAAGTCAAAATAATTATTGACTCGTAATAAATTCTAAAAAAAATCCAAAAAATTAAAAAAATTCCAGAAAATAAAATAAACATCAAAAGATCAAAATGATATGCTCTATAACTAACAACCCATCCAAACAACCCGTAACGCGTCCTAACACGGTAAACGACCTAAAACTATTTTTACGATCAAGTTGCATAATAATAAAAACTGTACTGCATACTCTTATATATTCTGATAACTCATTCTTTTCTGTTATATTCATGACATTATCATCATATACTTCGGTAAACATGACCCTTCATGGCTCATACACGCGACCAACATCGGCTCCGTACACATGTTCTGTTATATACTTGACTCAAAATAGCACTTGAACCGACCAGTTCTAAATAGAAAATCCTGACTCGAAACGTGGGTTTTACAAATGGGATATCAACGGTTAAAATCAAAGTGTTTAATGAAGCTGTGAGAATAGTAGGTGATGTGAGACATGTTTTATGACTAAGGAAGCGCCTGATTTCAATGGATACTCAAGAGGTTGCAGGTATTTTATAAAGGGGGGAGTTATAAACGTTGTGAAAGACAATAAAATTGTGATTAAAGGTCAGAAAGTTGAAAACCTATACAAGTTGATAGGGAGTGGGGCTTGAAGACTTAGACTCACATGTGGATAAAGATGGCTTATGCATATATGCATGTTCTCATAGGAAAGGAATCTAGGAGCAGGTGGAGCCCATCATTGTGGGTTAGAGTGAGTGTTACCCAATCTCGAATCAAGTTGTTCAAAGTTAGAGCATGCTAGCCGCTCAGGAGAGGCAGGGATCGATCAGGAGGGTGAGGGTTCATGCCGGTTATTTGGTACGAGGTTACCTGTTATGTTGGTTAGAGAATATGTTGAGCATATTATCTCACAAAGGGGGAGACTATTGGATCAGGAAGGAAGCAAGGAAGAAGCAGAAAGAGACAAACGCTCGGTGTTCAATTTTGGAGCGCGGGCATTGGCCCACTTGGGCGTACTAGTGCATGGGAGCTCGAGCGCCCGGATTTGGGGAGCTTGAGCCCCGGCGGCGTGATTAAGATGCAGGTCACGGATTTTGGACCCATATTTTAATTTTTTTCGTCTATTTATATAGTATTTTGTCCTAGATATTATTGTAACCTAATATATGATTAGGGAGAAGCTCTGGGTCCTTGGTGATGGAGAAGGGTTTTCTTTCAGAAGATCAAGAAGTTATTGAATCAGGTTAATTGATTCAAGGGTGAGACGGAAAAACTTTGTTAGTGTTTTGATCTCTTTCATAGTGAAAATTATTCCTTTCAATAAATTGTGCGGTATTTATTGTCTATGTTAATTCATAGTGTATTTATATTTTATTATTCTTTATTATTATTTATCATTATTTTGTCTTATATCTTCATGATTTATTTTGTCGCACCAATTAAGGGAAGCCCGTATCCCATACAGGTTAGTCTAAAATCATCCACAGTATTACAAAATCAAAACTGATTATATAACTAATACATGTTTAATATCTATTACAAGAAAAATTACAAATTAATTAGTAAAAGTGAGTTACGACTTAGCTCACTAAAAAATAAAGATATCGCGTTTTAGGTCCAAAATATAACTATTTTTTAAATAATCATGGTCTCGGTAAGGTGGCAATTAATTAAAAGCTCACTTTGTTATTACCCTTAAACAATTTTAAAGCTACAAAATTAGAAAGGACCAAAAAACAACACATACGCATATTCAACAAATTAATTGGTTATACTTTAATACCCCCATATAAAACTAAATACGCCAAGTAGATTAAAGTCACAATTGCTCGAGCTGTGCCTGTGATATTATACCTCACCACTAGGAACAATTTCGACAACAACAAATTAATTTAGGAAGATCATCAATAAAGATAGATGATGGTTGATGCTTTGATCTCTTAGGTTTTGGCAGTGGAAATACAGCTTTCAACAAGGATCGACGCGAAGCTCTATATCCAATAAAGAATGAAATAATCAGCATCAACAACATTGTTTTTTTTATCAAAGCAACAATACTAATTGACTCATGCAACGTATTGAAGTAACCGTAAATTTAGAACCTAGTTTCAATAAAAACTAGATCCTAATGTGATTTAGTAATAACAAGGCGAGGAGCAATGTGAATTGATCGAACACATATCTAACAACGGGTACGTACGTGGTTACGTGTCGCTACACGTACCAAATTGATCAATTCCTAGTAACTTCTACAGTGGACCGCCTTCTTTGTATATATCTGTGTGTGTGTGCCTATGCGCTCCATGCATATACGTATTTGGGGACATGGATTTTTTGCAGCTCCTCAATCGATTATCGGCCTGGTCTGTGCCGGCGCCGTTTGCCGTGCATGGAGAGAGGTCTCCCGGTCGGCTCCCCCCATTGCCGGCATGCCATGGATTTGCCACAGTGCCTACGACGACTGTATATCGGGTAGAGCTGGTAATACCTCGTCAACCTCTCCTCGTCCACCACTCGCTACCCCCGCTGCTTACACATTACCAACGACCAACGATTCCATGGCTCCCACGGCAGCCCGTATCTCCCACCCAACGTCGGAGGAGACACTGCTTTTCTCAATCTACAACCCCTTCAACGGCGACTTCTTTCAACTTACATCTTCGGTTCGTGATCACGAAGGGTTGGGACATCTCATGGGAAGGGATTTTTCTTACCCAACTCTCGTCCGAGCCACCTAAATGTATGGTTGCAGCAATTTGTTCCGGTGATCCGTACATTTGCAGGCCAGGCGACGATGACTGGACGAAAGTGCGGCTGGCCGGTACAAAACGTTATTCTTTCGTAGTTGATATGATGTTCTACGAGGGCGAACTTTATTGACATCGACGAAGAACGGATCATGGCCTACTACATTCAAAGTATTATGATAACAACAACTTCTCTTGCTTGGCCTGATGTTTTAGTCTATCACAAGGATGATGCGTGGTTTAAAATATATGGAGATGACCGCCCGTACGGTCGGCAGCATTTCCTAGTGGAATCCGGCGGGGAGCTTTTGGTGGTCCGTAAATATACTTCAACAATACTTTGTCACCAGCATAAAATCAAATTTAATGTGCATAGGGTGGATCAGGAGCAGAGAAGGTTGGTGCGAAAGGACGGCATGGGTGACCATACGATGTTGTTTGTGGGACGAGGATGCTCGCAGTCATTGTCTAGGCTCATGAACAGGGTCGAGATTACTCGTGAGCCATCTAAATTTTTCACAGAGAACTGCATCTATATCTTGATTCCCATGGTCCCCGTTTACCAAAACAAAGCGCCCCTTCATCTTGGAAAGTTTTGCCTCGACAAAGGGCCGGAGGTTGACACAAGAACATCTTTCGAACTGCACTCTGAGTATACCTTCCAGCACGGGAAATATTGGCCAGTTTGGATTTCTCCTAGGTACCCAAATTGAGCTAAATATCTGTCACTACTTACAAATTATTTGACATTATTATTTTTTTTAGGCAGAATAATAATTTTAGTTTTACTTGAAAATCTTCAGTTCTATGAATAGATATTAATTGGAAGGCTAATGATGCTTTCTAAGGATAAAATTGATAATTCTAGTGATTTTAAAGAAATTATTAGAAGTTATAATTAATTTTATTCGAAGTTACAATTAGTTTTCTATTGCACCCATTAGAAATAACTAAGTAAAAGCAGTAGGATTAATTATCAATTTCATCATTAAAAAACATCATTAATTTAGCTTGATATTTCTATTGTGTCCTGTACAGTCAACTAAAGGGCACTCTATTTTCTAGATAAAAATTAATTGTTTTCTTGTACCATGTTTGATGAAATAATATTTTATTTTTAGCAAATAAACTATATAAATGTTTTTTTATCTATTTAAATTTAAATTAATTTGATATGTGATGCTATTTAGAATAGGGGAATGTTGCTAATTGAAATAAATATTTTTCCATTATTATTTATACTAGTCAAAATCCTTGCGATAAGCAGGCCTTAAGAATGTTTTTTTAAATATAATAATATTTTATAACATATTATCTGTATATATTTTAATTTATATCAATTTTTATTACATGTATATATTTTAATTTTAATTAAGAATTTTTATTTAATTAGAGTGAAAACATCATCCTAATATTTTTTAATATTAAAATAGCTTTAGACAAAATGTTTTAATTTAATAATTTTAATATATATTTAATACTTTTTATTTTTATTACTTGTATATTTTTATCACATGAAAATTTATTATAAGTGGATCCCTTGATGAAAAGTTGTGGAGGCTTTATTTATAAACAGATATAGACTGATATTGAGTACATTAAGTTTTAAGGGTCAGGTAAAAGTAGGCCACTATTCATATAAATAAATAAATCATAATACAAATATAAGTAGAATTATTAGACCTGTAAATAACAAAAAATTAGCAATATCTATTTTTGTGTGCGTGCATCTATCTACATATCTGAGCTTTTTTTCACTCTTTTTTTTTTTCGGGGTGCTTTTGCCTTTCCTGCATTTCGTAATTGATTATGCCCCCAAAGTTTATTGGGCCATAAATAATTAGTTAAATTAGGAATACTATTATTGTCATTTATTATTTATTAGAATTACCACCCAGATTAAAAAAAATTAAAAATAATAAATTCAATTGAATATTTCTAATTTTACTCGAATTAATTTATCTAAGTAAAATTATTAGGTCTTGTAAGCAAATCCACGTCAAGAACTTGCAGCTGACCAGACTGCGATGATGATACGTATTTTGATGCCAATTAGCTGATGCCTGCACGTACGCTGCAAACATATATAAACTTCAAATTAAACATAACACATACTAATGCCACAAGAAAAATACCAGATCATCGTATGCACTACTTAAAGTTAATGAAAAAACAAGCAAATATTTTCGTCCAACCATTGTCACCTAACTTAGCAGCTAAATTAAGTTTGCTCAGTAAGTCAAGTATATACATCATTCCCTCTGACAACTTAACCGTCTGTAAGGTTTAGGACTAGTTTAAAATTTTTCAGACGTTTCCAAAAATCCTCATTGAACTACATTCAGCACCATCGCTTACCAATCATATTCATCGTTAGCTCGCCCCGTCCTGATAGAGTGCAGGGTTGCAAAGGCATTCGGATTAACAAGGGTTTCAGCTGTTTCGGAAAAAAAAAACACAACTAATTAATTAGACCCAATACAAAATAATAGACATTTAAACAGATAATTAGTTGCTTACCTTCATACTAACTCCTCAGCCAGTCTTTTGTACATATCAAGCCCTGAACAATCTTTGAATTCATACAACTCCTGTATTGATCTAAAATCCGCTCTCCTGTATGAAATACAACCTCTGGTGTCATGGCTGACAGTGTAACGGTTAACACATTCTTGGCAATATGCCCTACGACTGGATATTTTGCCCCAAATGTTTTCCACCAAAACAAGACATTGAAGTCATCTGCAGAACTATCTTTGAAAGGGATTGTTGGCTCCTCTTTGCTGATTGGCATGAAGAGGTGTCTTCAAGATGCTTAGTCTTTTCATCCTATCACTCCATGCCGTAGTAAGAGAAGAAACTTCACCGTGAGCATTATTCATACTCGATGTTTGACCTCCGTGAACGGGTGTTCTTTCTTGACTTGCTGACCTCATAACGTATTGATATTCACCATAAAGCTTGGCCAAACATGAGCAAATATCTGTTATCTTTTCCTCGTTTGAATCACCACCATAAATCATAGGAAAATAAATTTCAATTGGTTTCATCTTGAGTCGGGGATCCAAGGTTGAGGCTATAGCCAAAACTCTGTATGTATTCCTCCAATAAGTCTCAAAAAATTCAAGGATTTTGCAAGATATTGCAATCTTCAAAATGTTCTCACTGTTACACCATTCCTTCAATTGTACCTTAATCTCACAAATCATGGTAAAGTAGACATTGCACGTAGGATGATTGATGTTGGACAAAAACTCAGCCAACTCATATAATTGAAATAGAGATTCATAAACAATCTTCACATTTTCCAATTCTTCATCACTAGGCAAACAAGAGTAATGTTCATCAATATTAGCCAAGTAACAAAAAACATCTTTAGACTTCAAAGCAGCAGCTATCATCTTATAAGTAGAATCCCATCTTTTTGGCACATCGAACACCAAGGCATTTTTTTGAGCGTTATGTTGCTGTGCATACATACTAAATGTTTCACGCCTTGCTGATGAAGCTTTCACATATTTTACGTTTTTGCGTATTTTCTCAAGAACATGATTTACTGAATCAAAGCAGTCTTGTACAATTAGATTGAGAACATGTGCACAGCAGTGGACATGAAATAGCTCACCACTAATCAGAAGAGCTCAGATTGGCATCAGGTATTGCTGAATCTCTTTTGCAGCCACATCATTTGCATCACAATTTTCCGATACAATGCAGAATAGTTTCTTGTCAAGGTTCCACTCAGATAACTTGCCGGCAACAGCTTTAGATATGCATTCACCATGTAGCGAGATTCAATCTTACAGAAACTAAGTATTCACCTCTGCAGTTTCCACTCCTTGTCAATAAAATGGGCAGGTATAATAAGGTGTCCAACACTGTGAAGAGAACTCCACAAGTCACAGGTTAGACTAATTCTGCTTTGAATTTTATCCAAAATGGTGCGTACCTTTGTCCCTTCACTTTCATACACTGTCATACAACCAGAGATAACAGTTTCTTGAGAAACAACATTAAACAGTGGCTGGAGATTTTTTATGAACTTCTGGAATGCAAAATGATCCCCAAGGGAAAAAGGATACCCATGTAAAATAACAGCCTATGCTAGATCTTACCTGCTTCTTTCCTGATTGAACTTTACACCGGCAGTAACTGCAGTAACAACTCCATGTTTGTTGCCAGAAAATTTCGCGTTGGGACCTTCCTCCTTATCTCCTTCGAAATTGGGGAACTTTTCTTTAAGTGTCTCTGTAGTTGATTGGTACCTTAGCTCTTGTCCCCTTTCTTATCGTCTGGCATAGTTTTGCCACAATAGTGGCATTTAGCCAATGTTCCCTTTCCATCTATAGCAGCAAACCTATCAAAGTGATCCCACACTGATGATATCAATTTCTTCACTTTAAATGAAGATGCAGCTGGTTCTCCTACAATCATTAAAGGTTTAGCAAATCTTTCACTTCAGCCTTAACATCAAGAACTAGCTCATAGTTTGGACACTTTCCTTTAACATGTCTCCATAAGAGGGTAGTACCACAATTCCCCTTCAGCAAAAACTCTCTGAAACAGTAGTGACACTCCGCCAGTTGTCCATCCACAATCAGATATTTATCAAAGTGGTTCCAAATTTCTAATGTCAACTTTCGTTTTCTACTAGGACGTGATGCAAGTGAATCCACCACTTCATAACCATCCTTATTTTCTGATTCAATGAGCTTCTTTCCTACAGATTCTGACATATTCTGCAAGAACATGATAATAAAGAATGTTCGCCAACAAAAAATTTAAAACTCATTTGCCACAGTATGAGACAAGTTAACTGAAAAAGATCCTCTTCTTGATATAGCACACACTCAAACAATAAAGTAGAGCCATGTGGTGCCAATAGCATGTGACGGGTATAAAAAATTAATAAAAATAATAATGGATTTAACAAACGGTAAATAAGGTGAAATTAAATTAAACATAGTTTGATAAATTACAAATTCATTAGGAACATCAGAGAAAATTTCCAATCTAATTAAATAAAGGGGAAAATTTAACATTCTTTTCATGTTTGAGGATCCCCTCAAGTCACATAAGATAAATCCCACAAGAAAGATCAATTTGTAATTCAAGTACACAATTATCTTATACATCTTTTAAAAAAAATATAATAGAAAGAAGCAATGAGATGTGGTACACATTACCGCTCAGTATATACTTGGGCACCCGATAATAAATGACAAAAATACTCACAATTCAATCCAACTATACACTAAGAAATACCAAAGAGATGCAGGGCAAAAATGTTGCATGCTTTAGAATGCCTACATAGAATTGTGGAGAGAATTCACACGATCTTTCTTGGATCTTTTGAACTCATCCATGACCTCCCTACACAACAATTCCACTTTCCTGCCAATGACAGAACAAGATAGCCTTCATTTCAATCTATAGCTAGCAAGCCTCACTTTTATCTAATGCTAAACAAGCATACTAGTAGCTCCTGCCTTCCTTCATCAGTTAACAAGCTTCTCCAAACATCGACCCGCCACGGTCGTCACTCTCAATCATAACCCAGCAGCCAAATCACAAA
The DNA here is from genome assembly GCA_032619315.1 of Piper longum. Taxonomy (NCBI): domain Eukaryota; kingdom Viridiplantae; phylum Streptophyta; class Magnoliopsida; order Piperales; family Piperaceae; genus Piper; species Piper longum. The sequence goes on from JAVDBV010060392.1 coordinate 18,443, forward strand.
GTTCTAACCTTCTCCCACATCCGTATTTATCAGGTTTCTTTCAAAGCTTAGTAAGTGCTCCTACCTTCCTTCATCACCCCAGAAGCTAGGTCCAAGATTCCTCACAATCATCGACCCTTTCACTGCCACGCTCCCCCAAGCATACCCCAACACCAAAATCACAACTTTCTCCGCCAAATCACGATAGACATCACCCCAATTTCTCATGACAAAAACCTTTTTCTTTACAAGCAACAAACAAACTTCAAACCTTGCTTTATGCTCCTATTTTTCCTACATCACCCCAGAAGCTAAAAATAAATACAAAAAATTCCCCAATCTTCTTTCACAAAGCATCGACCCCCCCCACTGTCCTGCATTCCCAACCACAGCCCAACGCCACAAAAGTTCCATTCTCTCTCTCTCTCTCTTTCTCTCTCTCTCTCCACGCACAATCTCGTAACAAACTGCTCTTTCTCCTCCACCACCCCAAAATCCGACAAAATCCATCGACCCTCCACCGGCCAGGCACCAAGCACCGCAAAGCTCAAACCTTTCCCGCCATAAACACCACCTGAAGCTCATACACACGTACACACAAACAACGGACGTCGAGAAAGCAAGAGAGCGGGCAAGCAAACCTTACCGGCGGACGAGGTGGTTCCGGTCAGCGCCCGAGCAGTTAACGTCCCGAACGGGGCGGACAAAGGAAACATGCAGGACCAGTAGTCAAAAAGAAACCGTGAAATCGGTTACAGACAAAGCAACGGCCCTCCCACCGTCGAGGCCGGCCATTGGAGAGGAGGGGGAGGAGACGGACCTGGTGGACGGCCCGCGAGATGGACGATCGTGTTTGGCTAGGGTTCTGCTCCCTTCTCGCGCGGTGGACTTGGTTGGTTGGGGGAGACGATCAGATTTGGATGGTTCGGACTCGGCCAGATCTTGGACTCTTCTATCTTTTTGCCCATATTTGTAGGGAGGGGTGATCGGATATGCACGTTTTTGTTCTTGCCCCTTTTTCCCATCCGATCCGTTTTGTTTTGAGGGCAGG
>JAVDBV010060393.1:0-10724 GCA_032619315.1 Piper longum
GATGGAGGGGAGGGAGAGGGTGGCATTCTCGTAATTAAAAATTGACTCGAGTCCGACTCGAATATAATATAATAATTAATTCAAAATAATTTAAAAAAATCCAAAAAATATTAAAAATATAATAAACTATAATACACATAATAATATCAAAATAACATCAATATATGATTTTTATATATTTATGTTATAAATTGTCAATATATATTTTTATATAACTGATTCGGACCGATTCCGATTCCGATTCCAATTCCGATTCAGACCGATTCTTGAATGATTAAAAAAAAACTGATTTTTGGCCGATTCAGACCGATTCCGATTCCGACTCATTGGAAAACCGATTTCGATTCCGATTCCGATTCCTTCAACCATGCTCCCATCTCATATATTTGTCATTAAAGAATCATTATATTTAAGATTGTAACCTGAGCAGGTCATATACCTTACTATAATTATAAATTTGGAATCGAATTTTGTACCAGATTGTAAAAAATTTATTGAATTGGACTGATTCATCAAAAATCGGATTAGAATCAGTTGACTTGAATTAATCAAAATCAGGTATTGAACTCTTCATCCTTCTCCACCAGACCGACCCTCATTCTTCTCCACCCAACTAAACCGACCCTCCCCTTTCCCGGCACTACTACCTACCCCCTCTAGCAACTGGCTACGCCACCACCGTCGGCCACCTATGAATCCTTCACCGCTCTCGCCGCCACCTCTCTAACCTTGCCCCCCTCTTTTTCCCCCCTTCTCTCCCTTATTTTCCCTCATCTGCCCGCTTCTCCTACCGCCACTACCAACCCACCCTCCAATCGCACCACTCTGACCACTCTTCGCTATCCCTTACCCAAGCCCATCATTCCCCCACTTCTCACCAATCACCCACATCCCAGACCTAGCCAGCTTTGCCGATGTCAAGCCCGGCCACATTCATCGATCACCCACATCCCAACCCCTCGTGCCCACAAAAGAAATTTGGATTAGATTTTTACTTTTAAATATTTTAAATTATTTTTTATTTTTTCCTCTCCATACTTATATTAAAATTTATAAGATTTTATTTAATTTGGTTAGATACGGATCAAATACAGGTATCAAATATAAATAAGTTAAATGAAATGAACGTTATATTTGTATTTGGTTTTGAATAATCAGATTCAAATCAGAATATCCAATTTAAACCCATCCCTGCAGCCATACTAACTGTCATGGGTTTTTTCTTTGTTATTGTATTTTCATCAAAATTTATTTATACCGTAAAATAACTTCTTATGACCATTAACAATTATTTAAGGTAAAATATTATTATTATTATTATTAAAAAATTTCTACACACCATTTAGTTAGCGTAATATAGACGCAGATGACATGAAAAATTAAAATGGTTATCCTTATTAAAAGTAGTATATATGTAACATAATTCTAAAAAAATTAGCTCATTCTTATTGTATTTTTGTATTAAAATTAATCATAATTATCATCAAATGGGTCAATCATCGTATTCAAAGAAATTTCACATATTTTCTTATTGCTAGTGAGATAAGAAAAAAACAGTATAATTAATTGGACGTGGAAGACCACATAAATGATCCAATTAGAAATAATAATGATTATTGTATGCTCTCACTTAAATGTATCCTTACATAATTTAGACATAAAATATTTTACTTAATATCACTTTATTTATAAAAAAATATTTAATATAATTATATTTGGTAAGACCAAGTATTTCAAAATTTTCACGTCAGTTATACTACTTCCATAATAACTTAAGGTAATTCAACCCAAATTAAAAATTCTTAAAAAATTTATAGATTATAATGAAATATTTATAATCTTATCACCCAAATCAAACATTTATACTAATACATATATTTACACATAAATATGATTTGTTATTATTTTTAGTATTTTTATATAGCCAATGAATTCTAATGCGAATATTTTTTTGTTAAAATTGTATAGATATTTGTTATTGTATTTAAAAATAAAAAAATAATCCTATTTTGTATAGTTTAATTTTGATGTTTCTTGCACATATTATTAATAGATTTGAATTATTTGGGTCTTTGGCTAGTATGCAGTTGTGCTATGATAAAAAATATATACATTAAGATGTCACGTGTATAATTAGAAAGAAGAAGTAAAGATAAAAAAAAGGATATAAAATAAAGAAAAAAGAAAAAAAGATTTTTAATAAGAAAGATAGAGTGAAAATTAAAAAGAAAATTGAAAATTCTTTATTGGCTTATTTAATCCGATGTAGAATTTTATAATGTGTAATTATTTACTGTTTTTTATAAGTACAAATTAATGTATATTCTATATTTTTAAACTTTATTAATTTATTTAAATGATATTTATTTATACTGTACTACACTGTCGATAGTTATAAATTAACGAACATATTGTTTTTTTCAAATTACAATATATTGGCCTAACAAATGAATCGTTTTGATTTTAACTGCATGTATATCACGCAGGTACGCAATTGATAACTAATAACATGTAGAACTCATTGAAATATCACTTCTTACAAAATAAAAGAGGGATGTCATAACAAGTCAAACACGCCATTTCTATAATTTCTTATGTAAATAATTAGAAATGAAAACACGGGCTCTGTTCGTAAATATTTATGCATACATTAGTTAGTCACTAGTGTACTATTTGTAAGCACTAATAGACAAAATTTGCAAGTTCCAGGTAGAGCTAATGTCGAAAATTATAAGCTCTTCAACTCATATTTCCATACTATTGCAACTTCATCCATATATTGACTCAACCCAGCTGAGAAATAATTTATTTCCTTAAAAACAATCAACAAAAGATTTTTGCAAAGACTTGTTCAAGTAATAAATACAATAAGCAGGCACAATTCCTGATTTTATTTTAATCAATGAAACCAAATTTTGTCGGTATACACTAGGACTAGGAGACGACTTATAAAAATAAAGTCAGCGAAACAACTATATGCATTAATCATCCTATTATTCATCATATATGTTATAAGGAAGGGAAAAGGCATCATTCATCCCTCAATAGGTTAAGCATTTTATTTTCTTTTATTAACGATCAAGGAGGGAAAATATATCAAAGTTTCATGAAGAAACTGTACATTACAAGAACTGTAACTGGATGTATACAATCCTTTTTGTCGGCAACTGCTCTCCGAGAGTTTAGACTCGAACCGTTCCAACTGCACCATCAAAAACTTGAAACGCCATTATAATGTTGTCGGGTAAGAATGCCAGTTGGGTTGGGGTTAGCAACCGCGTAAGAGGACTGTGGCGAAAAAAACATTTTTGTTATCAAACACAAATGCCAATGAAAAAAAGGATTTTCTCCGCAGTTTCATCGAGCCGATAGGATGTTTATCTAGAGCTAGATACGAGTTTTCCATTATTCTGCCTGCACAGAAACAACAAAAGAAAGAATTAGATGATATATATTCATCCAATAGTAATTTTATACTATTGCATACTGGAAAGCTGACAGGCTATCATAAATTCTACTAGTTTTTCGCCCCCAAAATTATAATTTGAATAGTAAAATAAGAAATTTCAATCACAAAACTAGATAATTAAAATATATAATACTTCATCAGTATAGCCTGGTACATCTACATAGTGGATTCAGCTCAAACTGGTAACACCTTTTTTCAATTTTTGATTCATTATCGTATTTGCCAACATAAAATGACGATTCACACAAGGTATAAAAAATGACTATCTGACCCATATAATAAAAAGAAAATGATAGACTTAAAGAACAGGAGTTACCAAAAGGAATCTTTCTTTTCTTGAGCAAGTAACTCTTCAAATGAAATATCTGAAACTTCGGAATCTGTATACTCCTCCAATAGACACGACTCAGCTTGAGATTCCATTTTTGATGCAATTTCAAGCAGCTTCAAAGAAAAGGTAAACAATGACAAGCAGCAGCATCATCCACACGTGAAAATGCAAACTTACATCCACTGCATCTCAGGTGTCAGTGGAGTCAGCACTGGAATTCAGCTCAGTGACTACCTTCCTATATGCTGGAGAGAGCTTCAATTGCGCTTGCAACCGATTGTAAACAAGTGTATCCTCTTCTAGCCATTTCTGCTCTGCTTCTAGCCTGTATACCTACATGTAATTTAAATCCACTTCCAAGTTAGTCCATGCGAGAATACAATTTCAGAACAAAGAAATGTAGTGAAACCATAATGGCAGGAACATTTGATGGATTCACCTGTTGACAAAGGCGGTCAAATGAAGACCTGTCTGCCTTCAGAAGTAATGCCTTCGTTATGGTAAACTTGCGTTGGATAATCTCAGACCTGAAGAAACACTTAAAATAAATATCATCGGACACTCGGTATGGAAAATGTTAAAAAGAACAAAACGAGAGTGCACAGAGGAAAAGGTCTAAAGGAGTCATTGCAAACTTGTTTTGTAGATCATTCTTTACATCAATCAGAATATTTGCAAACTGCCCCACCTGCAAAATAAGTTAAATAAGATGATTGATCAACTTCTATTTCTGAAGCAGATAGAACTAGTGAAAAAAAATATATACACCAGCACTTTAGTTTCCCATCCGTTGAGAGAAGAGCCCCATTAATCCCATTCAGCAATCAAATATTATAGCATTGGGAAAATGACAGCACCAGGCAACAAACAAAAGATACAGAATGACAAAATTGGTGTGTTTGATGGTTTTATCTTGGTTACAGGTTTCACACTCGGCAGTTTACCCTGCCAGCAAAATTTATTGTTTAATCATTTTCTTTTATCACGCCTGATGTAAATCTGCAGGTAAGGGAGACGTCAGACAACAAAAGATTAAGAGTTCCAAGAGGAACTCCGCCTATCTTTATACAAAAGCTATACGTCCTTTGCACCAATCAGATTGGGAAAAAAAGAAGAAATATTACTACATCCAGAGCAACATCATGTTTACCTTTGGCACAAAAAGCACAATATACTGTCGGAGATCTCTATTATTCAAGTTCTAGTCTTCGACCAGTACAAGTAAATATATCATCATCCCGAATGTGCTCCGTGAAAAATGAAATGACACATAAAAATATGAAAAGGCAGATTGAAAACAAAAGCGAACATTGGTTTGCTTCTCAAAACCTGTATCACAAACGCAAATTGTTCATCCTCTCACTAAAAATGACACAAGTGTAGGGTTGTCCCTCCTCCATAAATACATGAAAAGGCAACCCTGTTTAGGCAAACCAAAGTTTGTTTTAGAAAACACGTTTTAGTCGTGTGAAGGGCATAAAAGCAACCAGAGACGCTTTTTTTCTTTGGTGGAAAAAAAAGGCTATAAAGAAAGAAGGGAAATTGTGTGGATTGAAGAAATGCGAACATTTTGTTGAGATTAGTAACTTCGCCAAGGTATTAATCGATAATATTCTTGCATTATTATCTTCATTTGTGACTACTACCAATTATGTAGAAATTATATAAATTGGTGTTGGGGAGTTCGTTCTCCCCTAGATATTTTTTATATCAAGTTGCGTCTGGCTTTTCCCAAATTTGTGATTTTACATATAAAATTAGTTTTGTCCATTTTGGAAGGTATTTATTTTCGCCCATGTGTATTATGGTCTGTACTCCTAGTCATTATATGTTGAAATGAGGATTTAAATATTTGATTAATCACAACAAGTTCACATTAAAAGATTATCTTTCACTGACTTCCATCCTCAACGTCAATCCAATCAGTTTTCTCAACTTAAAAATTCCCTAAGAAGAATACCAACTTCTAACAAGCCAATTGCACCTAAACAAACCATACTTTCAAATCAGAACAACGCAATTCTGAGTTCAAGCGCTAATAAAACCAAGATAGTGTACCTGCGCGAGCGTCAAGGCCTGGTCATCATTCGACTTGACGAGCAGATCATAATGCTGCTTGATCCTCCTCTGAACCGCACTCGACGAAGAAGTGAACGGATAAAGCCACGCCTCCGCCACCTTCGCCGCCGCCAAGCTCTCGCCTTTCCCGCCCTCGGCGCGCCCCTTCTTCTTCCCCTTCCGCCTCTTCTTCCGCGCCGCCTTCACCTCCTCCCCTCTCTCGCACTCCTCGCTGGTATCGAACTCCGACCCGTTCAAGCTCTCCCCCCTCTCCCCACTCTCGCCGGTGGCGACAATCTCCATCTCCACCGGCGCCGTGGTCCGCGGCTCGCAGTCTTTCACGGGGCGGCGGCGGCGGAGGAAAGCGGCGAAGGAGAGGAGGAGGAGGAAGGCGAGAAGGAGGAAGGTGTGGAGTGCCATTTGAGGGGAAGCGTAGAGGAGTGCGGGGTGAGGGGATGGCGTGTGGGTGGAGAGGGCAGCCATGGAAGCTTGGGGGGTGGGGAAAGGTGGGAGCTTTTTGTTCCTCTTCGCTCGTTTGGAGCGGTGGGAAGAAAATGGAAGACTTGATTTGTAGAAGGAAGGGGCTGACTTTGAAAGGAAGGAAGGATGGAATACTGTGAATGAGTGGGAGAAGTTTCTTCATTTGTTTTATCCTTTAAATACATTTAATATGTATTTCATACTCTTATTCCCCTTTAATGGTGATGATTGAGTGAGTGCCACGTGTTCTGCGTTTAACAGGTAAGAGTGTTATAATTATACTAACCGTAATCGAAGAACCTTACCAGCAGCTGCAGTGGACAGGAAAATAGTATCAGTCATTTTTAAATCTGACCAATCATTCAAATCACAATTTTTTTATATAAGCAAAATTAACCATATCTTTCAATCGTCCTTGTACTCTAAGAATTTATATTAAAGTCCGCTTACTTATATAAATGCATCAGTTGCAACTTACACTAACTATTCTCATATTTAGAGTAAAAAATGAGAACATTCATTGAAACGGTTTCCCTAGGAAACATTGAGGTGTTTTGTTGCTAGAATTGAAGTCAGTAATTGAATCAGACTTTTTATATCGAATAAAATAAACATCTATTACATGTTTTAAGGTAGGCTCATGCATGAAAATATCTTGATCATTTTTACTTTTTTAGTCATGTCTATAAATTTTATATTAATAGGACCTATTTAATTGCTTCAAATAAAAGTTATAACTCATACAAATTATGTGAGTTATAGCTAGTGTATATAAGGCTCTTTTAATCAAATATGACAAGTGGAACATTATCCGAATCTCACTAGATTGTTAATATTATATTTTTTAGAACGCGATTAAATTAAGCACTGCATGATAATTAAGACGCTTATCCGACTAATAGCTACTTCGCAGTTCATCACTTAAGAGGACCACCCAATGCAATCGAACCTTGGTTCATGCTTAACATTGTCAATCCAACTGTCTGAAAGGGTCTACATGATCCACACAATGGACCTTAGTTTCTCTGTCTCACATCATCTACTCAAATTAAATAGCTACCAAATAATTGTTCACTCGGTGCAAATACAATCTAGGAAAACTTGTTTTAATTGTAATCTGACGATTCTAACCAGTAACAACTTTCTTAGATCACATTACAAATTGGTTGAGGGATATTATATACAGTGGGTTGGTTAGTTGTTTGGATTAGCTATCTATCAGCATCATCTTACATTCACAAAGAATTGAATTGGATTGACGAATTGCCTTCTTCAATGATAAAATTTGGAGAAAGGGTCCTCACTTGAGAGAAGGGTGACATGGTCTTCCTAATGGGACAAGGAGAACAAGATTGACAGCAACGGGAGCTGTAAAGATCGTAAAAAAAAAATATATTTACGTTATTTAAAATCTTTGACTTGTTTTGGGAGGGATACAAAGTTGGAGAATTTTTTTTTTTTTTATGACGGGAGATTTTAAGGGAGTTGGGTAACGTCTTTATCTAATTTAACCATCATGATGGGCATCCTCCTCACCCTAATCGTTTGCTTCTCATCTTCTTCTCCTGTTCCTTACCAGAGTCGTCTTCTTCCTTGTTTTGGAATCCTCCCTATCTTCTTTTCCTTTTTCTTTCTTCAATGTGTATGCATGTAGAGTTCATGTTTAGCCGTTACTCTTCATTTATTTTGTTATTATTGGTGGATATCATGATCTATTTTAATAACAGTTGATTATAATGTTATGAATTGTTATTAATATTATATTAATATTAATTGATAATAAGTTTTGATAATCATAGGAGCTTAAATTTTTAAATCAACAATAAAATCAAACTAAATTACACAACTAAGATTCATCCATGGTCGACGAGTTCGCAAATTCAGCAAGATGGAAATAACAGGGGAAGCTTCGCCAGGGATCCCTTCCTTCATCCCCCGATGGTCCTTCTGGGTGCCTAGTCGAAGGGCTGGCTCACCTTGTCCCTCATTTCCGATGGGTAATGGAATTGCTCGGGTTAGTGGACAGAGTTTCAAGGAGTGACGAAGGTGGTGGCGTTCCTCTACAAATAGGCTCCGTAATGGAAGCTTCAGGGGGTGGAAAGCCGCTGGTTATTCTCCATCAACAAGCTCCATCCGGATTCGATTACAGCAGTTTTGATTTCAAGCCAAGGGGACTTAGTCTTGCCACCGGCATAGTCCACGGATGATGACTAGTCTATGGCAAATCTCGCCTGTATGGATGCCGGCTTGGGGTAGCAAATGACAAAAACAGAGGCAACGGCGATGGTGAAGAGATCCAGCTGTCCTAGGTGGTGATGGGCTTTGATCTGGTCGGGGAAGCTCGCTAGTGGGTCAAGGGTGTCGAGGCGACCACCCAATCGTGATGGCAACACTCATCAGCGGTAGAGTCGACGACGCGAGCGCTTCGCTAGGCGTAGCGATGCCGGCATCGCAGCGGTTGGAAGGCGGCCGAGGCTGGTTGGGGAAACACTGCGACGGCACGGCGGGGCTGGGTGGCCCTTGATCGACGACGGCGGCGACAACGTGGATGGTGGGCGGCTAGGGTTTGGAGAAGAGAAGGGTTGGCATGGAAGAAAAATCACTCCAGTGGCGAACTCATAAATAAAACTTGAATTAACACCGGCTTGAGTTAAGAATACGGTCAGATATTATGGGACTTTGTGCTCACATAATTAATTTATTTGATATATTATCACATGCTACTATAACATAATTTATTTTTATGAATAATAAATTTTTAGAATTGTTTGCCATTCTACAATTCATATTCTTGAATTTTAATTTTACATCATTTATATTTTTTAAATAACCCCTGACCTTTTAGGGCAGGTTGTTACAAGAATGCACTAATTAAATGACCCAAGTCAATTTACAAGAGTATACTTCCAATATTAATTGACTCTCCAAAGCCATTTTCCGATGTATAAATCAAAGTTTGATTTTTACCCCCCACCCCCCCCCCCCCTCCGTCAAATTATCGCTTGCGCATCTGAATTCGTGATTGCTCTATTGTCTGATTTTTAATTTTTGAGCTACATGAAACTGCCTCTGGATTTTAAGTGTTAAGAGGGTAGAGCTAAATCAAATTGTGTTTTTCCCCATAATTTTTCTGGTACATAAGATGCTCCTTACTTGTAATTTCTGTGGAGTCAATTTGTTACTGGGTACAAGTTCTGACAATCTTTTTCGTATCATATAAAGCAGTAAATACATAAGAAGAAATACAAATTGGTCATTGATTAACAAGATCTTACAACACCTCAAGGCCTTCCCTCGTTTGATACCACGTTTATATCTAAAAAAACAAGGTGATATAAACCGGCCTTAAAAGGAATGGAGCGAAAACGTTTATGGTCCCCTCTGATCAGCTTGCTATTTGAGTTATTGATTCTAAGTGTACCTTTATTCATTCAGTTTGCAACAAGCCTGGTAGAGTCCTAATTTGCTATGCGTCTGGTTGTTGTGCAGCAATGCCCCAGAAATTTCTGTAGTTTTCATCAATACAGAACAAGAAAAATTGTGAGAAGAGAAAAGGTGCAATTCATGCTTTGTGGTTTCTAAAATCAACTACATTAAGTTGCATTACTTCCCCGTGTACAGACACACAAGGTTACATGAATTCAACATATAGTTTATCTAGACATAAACAAATCTGATTCTAGTTGAACTCGGCTTATATAATAATTCCTGATTACACTAAAATCCTAATAGACTTAGGTTTAATCTATTTCTCAGCAAAAACAAATATATATAGACCTCATCCAATATTGGCATGACATTTCAAATCCGAAGATCAGATACCACACATTTGGTCAACTTTTAAGTTTTAAGAATATGAACCTGCTTCTTTCAAACCATTACTTGATTGAAGTCCAAAGAAATCCCTCTCCGTGTGAGAGGTTTTCGGTCAATTTGTACCATGCACATTTACTGTTTACGAGAGAGTGCTAACAATATTCCAAACTTCTAATTCACTAATTGCAGTGAGGTGAATAGAGCACATACCTTGTAAAAAAATTACCGCACACAACATTCTCGGAAAACACATGCATTTAGAACCAAAGAGACAGGAACATGTCTAACCAGCTGCTCAATAAGAAAAGTCCCCACATCAAACCAGCACAGGGGGCTGCACCAGAAGATGGAGAAGGTGGAGGAGGTGGTAGAATTGGAGAGGGCGGCGAAGGTGGCGGACTAGAAGGGGGAGGTGGGGAGGGAGAAGGTGGTGGAGGTGGAGGTGGAGATGGAGGTGGTGGTGAAGGTGGGGAGGGTGGTGGAGGAGAGGGCGGGGGAGGTGGAGGTGGAGATGGAGGTGGTGGTGAAGGTGGAGAGGGTGGTGGAGGAGAGGGCGGGGGAGGTGGAGGT
>JAVDBV010060394.1:0-13752 GCA_032619315.1 Piper longum
CTCGGCTCGAACCAAGCCCAAACACCATAAATTTTGGACAAGCTCGGCTCGGCTCGTTTACATTAAAGTTCGGCTCATTTACATTAAAGTTCGGCTCGACTCGTTTTATAACGAGCCAAACTCAAACACACCCCTGCTCGGTTCGGCTCGGCTCGTTTACACCCCTAGGATTGCTGGAGCCAAAAACAGGTCAATCTTATTTAAAAGAATAAAATGTGCCGAGGAGATGAAATTAGTAGAAGTTAGTAACGTAAATTGAAAGTCATAAAATAGGAGGGCAATAATTCTTCGACTTGGATAAGAATGGGGGGAGTCAAAGATGTAGCCGGGCAAGTGCCGGCGTCGCCATATATCTATGAACTGTTTGTCTCTAAGTTTAGATGACCCTACGACTCTGCTGCCATCAATGGATCAAGCTCATAATAACCAATAATTAAATTAAACCAGTAGGTTACCATGTTGATGGCCTTTTTCTTATGTACCATGCAATTGAGGTTGCCACGACACTTGAGTGGCTGTCTTAGAATGCCTCACAAAACAACCGTGTTTGGCATAAAGACACAGCTCTATCCATGAATCCACGATCGATTGCGAAGAACTTGGTCGGAAGATGGAGACATCCAAAGAATATGCACCAACTAAAACGAGTTGCATAGATTTATAAGTATTATTATGAGTTGGAAAAAGCTCCGGCTAATCTTTTTTATTACTTATTATTATTATTATTTGTATTATTATTTAAAACAAGGAGCGGAACCTTGGGAATGGATCCATCCAAGGACAGGGGATGAAGGTGTGCGGCCAGTTGGGATATTTTGATACCTCTCGTCAACAAAGGTTGGTAAGGACGTGGCTTCCCACGCACCCGGGTTGGAATTGGCTAAGAATAGATTACATTTCTCAATTCCTCCGGCTTGGGATCAGAGAGAGAGAGAGAGAGAGAGAGCGGGGGAACAAGGGTCGGGGTGTGGAGGCGTGGGCGAGGAAGTCCTGGGTCGTTTAATCAATCCCTTGGTTGGAACTTGGAACGAAGGTCTACCATGATTTCATGAACGGCTTCTGTTTCTTCTGATATCACCCACCTCTATACCATGTCTCTCTCTCTTTGTTTCCCGCCTGGTTCTCATATGATATGCCGAAATGTTGCAAATATTCATTGATATATACTTCTGGTCGATTATGAGATGATGGGTTTGGGAAGATGGTTTTAATGCGTTCGTCGTATCGTGCGTTGTGAGAGGTTCTATGTGGAGCATTTCTTAGCTGAGAAAGGATGTCTGCCCCTTCTCCTGTTCGGCTTTACAAAGCTTGGAAAGGAAACAATGTGAGTTTTTTTAATAATACTTTCAAAATTTCTTTTTTTTAATTTGTTTGATGAACTTTTCTTTTCTAACTCTTGGAATCCGAATCATGTATGGAATGCGATATGAATGTTTGATTTAATTAATGGACGGGCATCTCGATCATGCTGTGTTTTTTCTTTGATTTTTGTAGTTTTTCAAAACCACATCAATCAATGATGCAGTATATATATATACAAACACACATATATAGAAGGAAAAAGAAGATTGTTTTAACTTAGAGATGAGAAATTCTGTAGTTGTTGCTGCTTTCCCGCAACGTAACATGACGACTTGCTTTTTGGTCTTTCCAGAGGTTTTTCTGCAGAGGAAGGCTGGTATTCGGTCCAGATGTGGCGTCACTATTTCTAACCTCCCTTCTCATAGGGGGTCCTGCAATTGCATTTTGTACAAGCGTGGCTAAGAAAATGAAGGAATATGATTTGCTTATTGTAGCGTCAGTTCTTGGTGTTGCAGTGACTATAACCATATTAGTAAGCTTCTATACCTTTACCCTCCCTTTATTTATGTATTTATTTTTTTCTTTTGAAACTCTTCTATTGGTTTCTATCCCTTTTTTATTGGATTCGAGAAATTGTTACATCCAGTAATTAAGCCAAAATGGAAAATACTCAAAGGGGACTGAAAACTTTTCATATTCTGTCTGTCTGCAGATCATGTTCGCGTATTCTTATTTCCTAAATAATGTTCATCATTTCAAAGAAAGTGCCAGACCTTTGTTGATATAAAATATGCAGTGCACAGTGTCTAACGTAAACTAAAAGCAACTTTTAGCTACAATAGTTTTCTTGAGGTGGCAACAGTAGGTATATATCAGAATCTTATTTTTACTTGTTAATTTAACGCAATGCAGGATTTGGTTTTCCTCTTCTTGACATCTGGTAGAGATCCAGGGATAGTTCCCAGAAATGCACGGCCACCAGAATCTGACGAAGCATTTGACATGGCTACTCCATCAATGGAGTGGGTTCATGGACGGACACCCCATTTAAAATTACCTCGAGCCAAGGATGTTCTTGTGAATGGTGTTGTGGTGAGAGTGAAGTACTGTGATACATGCCTTCTATATCGTCCACCTCGAGCTTCCCATTGTTCTATATGCAACAATTGTGTTCAAAGATTTGATCATCACTGCCCGTGGGTTGGACAGTGCATTGGACTCGTAAGTCTAATCCGGTACTTACAGTTTATGTTTTATTTTTTCTAGTGCTTCTACATAATATTACTAGGAGTCAGTGATCTGGTCATCAAATAGAACTCTCTCTCCCCAGTTCCGGAAACACTGTGTGGAGTAAATGAATATTTTGGATCTTTAGTTTTTTTTACTAAATGTTCATAGACCTTACAATCTCACACCATCTTAATTTTCCTGCAGCGCAATTATCGATTTTTCTTCCTATTCATCTCCTTCTCAACCTTTCTATGCATATATGTGTTTGGTTTTTCTTGGTTGAACATCATCGTACAAGCACACAGATACGAATCCGTGCACAGAACCTTATCTAATGAGATTCTATCAGTAGTGCTGATTGTATACTGCTTTATAGCTGTCTGGTTTGTTGGCGGTCTCACTGCCTTTCACCTCTACCTTATCGGTACAAATCAGGTGAGAACTATTATAGACTATCTTGAAAGCAATTATTTAAGCATTATCTACTCTCTCTTTTTTCTTTCAAGAAGTATCTATGGATGATATTGGTTTTCATTCAAGAAGTGTCTAGGGATGGTGCAATTAATTGACATCATGAGGTAAGATTATGTATTTTCGAGCTTACTGGGATGCTTGTTCATTGTTTTTGCAGACAACATATGAGAACTTCCGTTATAGGTATGACAAAAAGGAGAATCCATATAATAGGGGCTTCATAAAGAACTTCAAGGAATTGTTTTTTGCCAAAGTTCCGTCTTCTTTAAATGATTTTCGATCATGGGTTATTGAGGAACCCACGGATGTTGGGGCTATTATTCCAACCTCTATTGTTCCAAGTGTTAATGTGGACACAAACGAGGAAGTGGACGTAGAAATGGGCAGATTTAGCGGAAGCATTCCAGTTCCAAGCATACTACAAAGCTTGGATTATAGTGGCATTGATGAATCTTTGAAGGGAAAAATCAAACCCGAAGACAATGACTATGATGCGTTCTTCTTCCCAGTTGCACGTGAACGAAGTCAGTCTGATCAAATCGACTTACCTGTTGATAGCAAGGTACAGGATAGAATGGATGAGAATACCGATGAAGGACATGAATCTCCTAAAAGTTCAACCCCTCTTGATCGTGGTATCGGGGCTCACCGGTTGTAACACAGCCATCCATGATTGCTTTGATGCATTATTGGCACCAAACGAATGAAACTTTGCTTTTGCTTCCTATGTGTTGGTTGGCTGTACATGGATGCAACGAGATTATGTTTGCTCATAAGTGCAATGGGCTTCAAATTGAACGGAAACAGTAATAGAAGCAGCATCAGTCGTCCGGTTTTATCATGGAGAGTTATGTAAAGTGCCTAAATGTTTTCGCTTTCGTCATCCAGAGACAAATTTGAGAAGATAGACGAGTGTTACTGTTTCGTCAAAAATTGTGTTCTTGAAATTGTGAAAAAAAAAAATCCTTTTCCGGTCCCGATGCTTGGAGTTGATATGCATATGTGTGTTATTTGAGATCTGAACCATCTTATTAGGTTTTTTGATTGGATGGAGAAGTAAGACCCATCGCTAGCTAAGACGCGCGGTGGACTTCAGCAACAGCAGGCGTTTTAACATATGATTTGATTAAAAAATGTTTAAAGTATTTATAATTTTAACAAAAAAATGCAGTTTATCGTTTTAAAGAAACCGTAAGTCCCTAACATTTTAAATGCCATGCCGACTTTAAAAAAAAAGTGACGCCTTCCCGGGCGCCCGCCACTGCTGCTGGTACTAACTACTAAACACCAGGCCACCTCTCCCTTCTTCGTTTCCCTCAACGATAGGAAAGAAACACTTTCTGAGTCAAAAAGCTCACTTTCCTCTCACCCCTCTCCCACTTGTCCCCGTTCCTCTGCCTTCCTCGTGCACGCTTTCTCGGCTGATCTACAAGCTCTGAATCTCCGACTCCAAGCTTCGGTCTTTGGTGTTTCTACCAAAACTCTCTCCTATCCCGGTCAAGCTCCAGTTGAACTAGGGTAACAGGTGCACGCCTAACTCTGGATCTATCTCTGTTTCTCTATCTGGCGTCCTTAATTAACTATTCGAGATGAAGAAACGGTGAGGGTGGGGATGGACGGTTTTTTCTTTCTTTCCTCTTCTTCTTCTCTTATTTGCGGCCGGTTGGAGCTGATCTAGTAGTTGATTGTCGGAGTTTTTTTGTTTTTTTGGTTGAAAAGTTCGTACTTTAACTGCTAGCAAGAGGGCTGGTATGGAGCGGGGATCTGGGAGCGATCCAATCCTGGAAGCGGAGATTCTAGACGTGCAACCTCTGCGCACCTTAGCACCGGTGTATCCAGGCCCTTATGGTTACGGCGGCCCCTTTCCAGCTGGTGCCACAAATGCCCCTCCTTCCTACCATTCCTCCAACCCCTTGGGAAGCCAGCTTCCCCCACCTTACAGCCCAATGTATTATTACGGCCATGCCAATGCCCATGCCCAGCCAGCGGCTGCTAAACAGGACACGGACACCCCCAAGCACAGTGACTCGGGTGAATCCCCACCCACCGCTTCCGGCGATGCTGCATCTGACGTTGAAATGGTCGGTTGCACAAATAAGAGCTCCTCTACCGGTCCTGCCCCCTCGTCCTCCAAGGTTTCCAACGGCGGTCCGAAGGGGAGCCCGGCCAAGTCTGCCCGAAGGAGGATGGGTGCTCGGAAAAGCACCGGGGCATGGAAAAGGAGTAAGAAAATGCCACCTCCGAGTGTACCTTCCGAGGAACCTACTTCTAGTTCCAGCCGACGGCGGAGTGGCAGCCGCAAGCGCAAGCCTACGGCTAGTTCCAGTCATCTTCTCGCGTCCTTGGTCGCGGTGGAAGATGCGAGGGAGTCCGTGGAGAGGACGCTCATCATCTTTGATGGCCTGCGAAAGAGGCTTTCCCAGATTGAGGACGCCTCCAAGAGCGGCAGCGCAACCGTCGCCTCCCCAGGGACTGGGGGTTCGATGTCCTCCTCCTCCTCCTCATACCGACCTGACCTTAAAGCTGGGTCCACCATGTCTTCCCAAGGGGTTAGGGTGAATGCTGCTAAGCGGTTGGGGGCAGTCCCCGGGGTTGAAATTGGGGACATCTTCTTCTTCAGGTTTGAGATGTGCCTTGTTGGTTTACACTCCCCCAGTATGGCCGGAATCGACTACATGGTAGTCAAATCTGGTAAGGCGGAGGACCCAACCGCCGTGAGTATAGTGTCTTCTGGTGTGTATGAAAACGACATGGCTGATTCCGATGCGTTGATCTATACTGGCCAGGGAGGGATCACCACTCCTGGGAAGCAAGTGGATAACCAGAAGCTGGAGAGGGGGAATCTGGCCCTGCGGAAAAGCTTGGACAGGGGTAACGACATACGGGTTGTACGTGGTGTCAAGGACGCAGCAAATCCCACTAGCAAGATTTATATCTACGACGGCCTTTACCGAGTCCAAGAATCATGGACTGAACAAGGTAAAGCCGGATTCTCTGTTTTCAAGTTTAAGTTGGTGAGGCTGCCGGGTCAACCCGAAGGCAGCGCCCGCTGGAAGAGGATCCAGCAGTGGAAAGACGATCCTTTTAGTAGGCCTTCTGTTATTCTGCCGGATATTTCATATGGGCTTGAGAAGATGCCTATTTGCCTGGTCAACGAAGTTGACCACGAGAAGGGGCCTGCCTATTTCTCCTACGCCACCAAAGTGAAGTACGTGAAGCCCGTCGAGTCTGTACAACCTTTGCCCAACTGCCAGTGCCTCAACTCTTGTAGTTTTACGGGCTGTCAATGCTCTTGCAAGCATCTAAACGGGGGACTTCTGCCGTTTACCTCTAATGGGCATCTTGTGGCTCGCAAGCAGGTGATTTACGAGTGTGGTTCTTGTAGCTGCTCGATTAACTGTAGAAACCGAGTTTCTCAAAAGGGAATCAATGTCCGGTTCGAGGTTTTCAGAACTAAGGACAAGGGCTGGGGATTGCGCTCGTGGGACCCTATCCGAGCAGGTTCCTTCATTTGTGAGTTTGTGGGTGAAGTTTGTGATTATGCTGATTTCGCTAATGCAGAAAATGGCAATGACTATGTGTTTGATGCTACTGCTGGGAGTACTGAGAATTGCTTTGCTTGGAACTACAGAAAGGAGCTACTAGGAGAAGAGGATATATCCAGCCCTGATATTTCGTTTATGCCGTTGTCGATGGTTATAAATGCCAAAAGAATGGGCAATATATCCCGCTTCATGAACCACAGTTGCTCCCCAAATGTCTTTTGGCAGCCTGTGATGTTTGATCACAGCGACGAGCGCTATCCGCACATTATGCTTTATGCAATTAAACATATCCCTCCACTAACAGAGTTGGCATATGATTATGGATCAAAGGGCAGTAACTTTCAGAAGAAAAAATGCTTATGTGGGTCACCAAAGTGCATGGGTTTTTTCTAAATCTAGGTTGCATAGTTATCCTGTACGGGAGATGCTGCAGCGTACTTTTGATGAAGGGTAAAATCGTTATATTTTCTGTTTTTTAATTTATGGTGCCATAAGTGGTAGATATTTGTTTAGAAGTCATATAAATATTCTATCCTGAGATTCTAACGATTACAAATATATTTAGAAGAATTCCCTCCCCTAACAGCCCAAGTTTTTGAAGCTAGTGGAACTATGCTGATGTTAGCTATCTTCTCGGTAAAAAAACTTCAATTTGAAGATTGTATCCGACTGTATAGTTTACGAGCCCATACTGGCAGAATTATTGGTTGAGCCAAGTTGTAATTGTTGACGTTCAAGTTTCTTGTCGATTACTGCCAGTTGTCAAGAATTAAAAAGATAATGCAAGAAAGAGCTGAGGGAATTCCTTTCTTAATTATTGATTGCCGTCATTTAATGTTTGCGAGTGACTTTTGGCTATATTTTTACTCGTAACCTCTTTAAAATATCATATTTGATGTAATAAGTTCTAGCTTCACAATATGAATGCTATTAAGCTTGGATAGAATATTTATATTGTGAAATGAAAACTTCTTTGTATTATTCTGCGCTAGTAGGTTAGTACGTATGTGGATGAGGGATACTAAACCTCCATGCTGGCAAATTTTTATTTGTCCACCTATATGGTGATATGAACTCATGCGAGCATGTTTTTGAATTTATTCATTAATTGTTTTCTCTGTTCTTTTCTTCGACCGATTTTTATTTTCCTCGCCACTGAAACTATCTTTGTTACAATCTTGCAGATTTCGTTCTTAAGACGCACAAAATGGTGGGCTTTCTTTTTTGCTGTCGAATGACTCCTACCGGCGTCCTGATATTCTAGTTCCTGTAAACTTCGTGGTATGTAATTGATTTTAGTGTGTAGCGCTGGCACTAGTAAGTATGCGTTAGATCATGTGTTTTATATGCCAGTGGTGATATTGATGCTAAGCCTAAGTTCAAGTATTTCAGAACTCTTTTGATTAACACGTAGACCGGTAGGTGTATATTCCAGCCTATCTTTTTTTGTTGTTCATTTGAATTACCATGGAGGAGAGGAGGGTTGGCGTAAGGAAGGATATTTGGCCATAAAATATTTTATTATTTGTAATTATACGAATATTAATTTAAGGTTCATATCCCAATATCCTTTCCATACTAGGTGGAAGAAAAGAAGATTTGAATTTCCTTTGAGCACATGGAAAAATGTAAAAGCACTAGTATTTAGGTTTAACTATGAGGTTAAGGTAAGTCCGGAAGACCCAACATGATGCAGTCACAATAATTACATAAAAAGTTAGGCAGTGGCCGTTCTGAAGTTTTGTTATATGCATGAATACTAATATAACTTGTGGTATGTACATACAAAAAGTTAGGCAGTAGGGTTCTAAAGTTTTGTTCGCATGAATGTCAAGACAACTTGTGATATAGGTTGGTGTGGGTCTTACTCCTTTCGTGGTTGTAGAGAAACAACAAAGTAACACTCGTTTAATATGTTCTTGTCAAATTTTATGTTGTTATGTAAACTTTATTTTTTAGTTGTAGCATGTCAATTTTTACTTATGTGCTGTTACTGCTGAAAATGAGCTTGGTTCCCTTAAATACAATCCTTTGAGGTCTCTTTTCTCATTATTGTAAAGGAGATTTTTTTTTTTTTTTTTTTTGAAAAATACTTCACTTTTTCACTCGCGTTCTTATGCGGCGGCACACTGGCCCGTTCTCCCACTGCTTGAGTGCCAGCAATGCCACCTTGTCTATCACCCATCGCTGCCCTGCCGGCCCCAACCGATTACTTTTGTCCTGGTTGACACCTGCATTAGCGTCCAGAACTGTGTAAAGTCCCTTCACGCCGGCGCCTTGGCCATCTCTCACCTGTCCTTTTCCTCCTCCCGGTCCACCGTCTTCACCTGCAAAGCCATCTTTGTCGCAATTGGTCGCCAAGAGGAGGGCGCTGCCCCCTCCCTCCCACTTCTTCAATATTTCAAGACGTCATCCTCAACAACTGTGGATGTGGTTGATAAAGGATAGTCTTGGCAAGAATCGCAGGTGGAAACATGCTTCTCCCTCTTTTTTCTCTCTTTGTAACGTCTTCAATGGGCACGGTTGGGCAGCTGTGCCCGGGTGATGGCGACATTGATGAATGGCGGGCGAGCGGCAGTCTGACTTGGTTGGATGGTGGCGACAAGCAACAGATTGACGCCGCACAATTGGTGGAGGGTCTGGAAACAAATAATTTTTTTTTTGTTCTTCTTCCCATGGGAAGCCAAAGGCACGGGAACAAATTAGGGCATAGCTGAATAGGAACTTAAACTTAAGCCCTTAGTGTGAAACACTGGCTTATTCTTTATATCAGAACATTTTTTTTGTTTTCCATCCTGATTTTTATGCATGTATATGTCTGATAAAAAAGTCTTATTCTTTAAGTTTGTTTTTAGATGACATCTAGTTTAAGTTCTTTTTAGGGCCTAATAACAGCATAAGAGCCATGTTAGTTTTGGTATTTGGCTATCTGAATTGTGAATTCGTGGTTTGTTTGACGATGTTTTTGTGAATAACCTTAATGGTTATAGACAATGGTAGTTTCCTTCATTGGTGTTTGTAAAGTCAGGGATGTCTTCGTGGTTGTGGTTAGGGACCAGACGGGTGCAAACAATTTGTGATTAGGAGTTCATTGTAAAAAGTGGACTGTAAGTTATCAGTCGGTGGAGTTCCACGTTCTAGACGTTGAACAGGGGAAACTATTGACAATTCAGAGGTGAATGGACTGTTTCGATTTGCTAGCTATCCTCTCTCTCTTGTCCGGATTTACTAGTTTAGATGTCAATTGGGACCCTCTTGTTTAAATCTTAAGAGCCGTATTTATGTGATTGCCGTCAAGCAACCCCCTTTTTTTTTTTTTTTACACGCATGCTCCTCACCTTTAGAATGGCTTCTGTGGGCCCTCTAGAAGAGAAGTATGCAACAACTGGAGCCGGCTTGAAACCCACCATATCAAACGTGGGCAGAATGCTAGGGGTTGGTTTCCTGTTCAATTTACAGCAACTAGTTAGGAACAAAACATTGGAGAAAGAGTCGTTTGCCCTCCACTGCGTTCACACGCATTAAGGTTGTTATCAGATGCTGGTGTGGAGGAGCCTTACTTGTTGGAGGCAATGGATTGGAGTATTTGTTTCCCAACGGGCTCTCCTAGCTCGGAGAAGGGGAACCGACCGGAATCAAAGGCTACCCCTTTGTATATGCCGTCCACCAGAATCATTCATATTGCACCAGAGCCTTCTGCCACCAATTTCTTCACCCGCCTTGGCACCCGCAAGATCGTCGTTGACACAGACTACAATCTTCCCTGCTGTTTTCTTTATGTCCAATGATCCAGGGTAGCAATTGCTGAACTGGGGCTTTGGAAATCATGATCAGAAGAACGGTGCAGGCTAGTCAGATATAGAACTGAATCTCAGTAATATTGTTAAAATAAACATTGGTCTATTGTGATGATGTCTTCTTCCAGGCTTCTTGCTGTCCAATGATTCATGGCTTGGCGATTCCGGCCATATCCCTACCAAAAGTCGATCCAATCAAAACATCAGTTGGCATGCAACGTCTAGTTCGTAGATACGTCTCACGAACGAATCACGGGTGGTTTATGCATTTCGTCACATGTACGCATCGCGCAAGATCCATCCACATAGGGCGTACACGGGTTCCAACAAACAGCTAGTCGTCTACTACGTTTTGGCCTCAGACGTCGGCAAACTGATTGTTGGGCACGCATAATAATAATCAGTCCACTAACCAGTGTCAATGACTCCTATGCTAACATCATTTGTGGCTGGTGCTGGTGTTGGTGTTGGTGGAGAAGTACTGATGCGAACGGGGCAGGCCCGTACTTTCCAGGAAATATCATGAACGAGTGGTGTGAAGTTGAAGAAGAGGGTCTTTGAACATTGAAACAATTCCAGGATTCCCTGCAATTCAGTGCGTGACTAACTGTTAGTTGGGTCATTTCATCCTCTCAAAAGTGTTCGGATGTGCAAGGGCAGCCTTACCTGAAAGTAGAGCGGCCTCCTCCTCCGTAAGCATGGCAGAGCATGGTGGTATGTGTGGATTAGAGAGATTCTCTCCCTTGATTCTCCGTCTAAACATAGCAAGTTCCCGTGTATTTCCAGTTCACCAATTACGACTTTGGAAAGGACAATACAGCAAATTAATATTAATTTGGAGGCAGACCGGCAGAGTTAATTATGTGATGAAGAAACTACACTTTGGGACGACGGAGGAAACAAGCTGCAGGTGAGAAGGCTCTAAGCTGTCTGCTCCTCCTCTGTTGTTGTTGGTTGAACTTCCCATGTAGACTACATAAGGCTGCAAACCAATGCAAATTTTTGTTTTGTTATCCTTCATTAAAACTAATAAGGTCACTGGTTCGGACCAATTCATTAGAGTATTAGCCACACAATAAAAATGTGGAGAAGAAGAGCGAAAATGTAGATTTAGATAGCTATAAATCGCGATTTGGACTTGTTAGTAACGTACTAACTAACTAATTCGTACCTGAGGTGGATGCTCTGCTCTTCCAAGGAAGAGCAGCGAGAAGAAGAGAATGCCAAAGAAGGATTGCAACAAAGGGCATATGGGAGGCAGCATGATTCAGAAGAAGACGAGATCAAACTCAGGCCAAGTGAAGGATAACGAGCGGGAAAGAAGCAAGAAGGAAGCTCATGTGGGTTTTCCTCCTGCAAGGCCCTTATCGTGTTGTGTGTTGATATATGCAGCCCAGGTTTGGTCCTTACTGCTTTCTTCCTACCCGGCCCTCTTTTCCTTTTGTTCTAAGGGAATCGGATTCATGAAGAATGGGCAGTGGATGCAACGTCTCTTGATGAGGAAGGGGCTTTTCATTTTATGTTAGTATTATTAGGTTGAGCATCTATTATTACTACTGTTATTGCCCATTGGTGGTGTTGGATATATATTGGTTATAATTAATTTATTGATTTTTGGCAGTTGTTCCGTTTAATACTGTCCACTCTTGAATGATATTGCTCACTCTTTAATCTTTATCCCTGTTTAATATTGTCCACTCGTGAATGATGTTGTTTCATTTTTATTCTTTTCTGCTTCATTTATATTTCATGTCATGATATTTGGCATTGGTTTCTGCAAGTTGGGAGAGTATATATATATGGAGATTTATCACTTATTTCTTGTTATATGTATGCTTCTATTTCTGTGGCAATTAAAAATGTAATTCTATATCTGTTGTATCTTTGTTATAGTTTAGTGTTTAATTTATTCTTAATAAAGAGTGGTAATGTGTGGGTAATTTTAAATCTAACTCCATCATAAAATGTGCACAGTGGGGAAAGTCTGTGTTGTGGTCTGGAAGAACTTGCTTCTCACAATCGATGGATGAACTAATAAGACTTAGAAGACCCTAAGTAACGAGTGGAAAACATTTTTTCTAGATGCAAAGTCAGAATCCACGTAGACTTAAAACTCAAGTAAACTGGTGGCTTATTATTATTATTTTAATAAAAACGTGGCTACTGGCACCAGTGCAGAAGCCCTGGTGGAATTGGCGGGGGATCCGAAGGCATGCAGCACCATGTAATATACCTCCTTTATTTTTCTTTCTTTCATTCCGGGAGAATTCCTTTCTTTTCTTTTTTCGCCTGTTATGTTCCTTGTCTCGTGGAGTTGGAGCCCTTCTCCCTCACTCTCTTTTGAGAAAGAAGAGACAAAAGCATCAACATGAAGCCATGATTCGGATGTGTTTTTATATATGTTACAGTCTGCATAAAAGGTGAAGGTGTAAGCCAGACTCATCAAATCCTCCACATGTAGTAGAAATAGACTCGTCAAATTCTCCACATGCGACATGATTTAGCAAAACTTGATGGTTAGGAATAGAATCATTTTTTTGTTCTATCTAATATTGGTCAAAATACGCTCCCACGTCCAACTCTGCTTCTTTATTTCCCAACTTGACATCACAATTATGTAAAATACATGCTGACTAAAGAATGCAGTATTTTCTTGTTTTACATCGAGAATGATGAAGAGTACTTCGCCATCATTAACATTTAACTGAATGTTCAAGGAAAATTAAATAATGAGTTTATCACCACTATTTTCATTTCGAAGAAGTTTGTTTCAGCTTGCTGCAGTTGCCCTGATACGGGTCGATCAAGTTGAACGCATGTTCCCTCTTAGGATAATCTCTAAAAATCATTCACCAGATCATAAGACAATCAATTGAATGATAGTGACCATGATCCAATAACAATTCCATATATATATTCCCATATATACACCAACACAAGTGTGTATGGTAATCATGTTCAAGCTGAATTACTAGTTCAATAGTCCCCCCGCACTGAAGCAACCATGCCCATTCTGAGGCCCAGTGGGCAAAGAGTCCACAGAACACATTTGGCGAAAGCCTTGTACAGAAAACCATGCCCTGGAGTTGACAAGAGCCCAACTAGTATAATCCTGATTTGGAATTTTGCAATAGCCGGGCGCTATCTGTGGTGATTTGTTAATGGTTTTGTCAAGTATTATTGCAATGTAAAATGTAACTGCCCTGTTATTAACAGCCGACAAATTTTGGCATTGACCAAGGAGTGATAATTAATTATTTGGGTTAAAGCATTGAATTAGGGGGCAAAACAACCCGTTTGAGCATGTCCCACCACGGTCAGCCACCACGATCCCTTTCATCCTTTTTGTTGCCTAATTGATTACCGCACGAGTTTCTTGTATTATATATATATATATATATATA
>JAVDBV010060396.1:0-12833 GCA_032619315.1 Piper longum
GACGTTGAGGCAGGGGACTTTCGTACCAAGGTCGGGGTTGAGGTTAACAAGGCACGGGTGTGGTGAACTAAGTGCTGAGACAAGCAAGGGCAGACAACACGAACTCAGTCCACATATTGGTGGTTGGGCGATCGGGTGGTGCTTGGTGTAGCGCTACTTGACTCTCGGGTGCAGCCTAACGGCAATGAGTGTCGGTACCCGAGAGTGCTGTCTCGTGTACTCGTGGGTGATTGAGTACGGGTGGTTGAACAAGGTGTTGGTTGGGGTTGCTGGATATAAGTTGTGGCCGAACACAATTGTAGTGTTTGTGGCCTCGGCTTCCCATATTGCGTACTTAGTATGATGCTGAGTGTTCCTAGGGAGGGGAATACGCCGCACGGGACTGATTTTAGGACGAAAAATTTGAGCCCTAGAATTGGACCTGTGACAGCATGTATGATTTTCTTCGCTTTTGCTTCATTCCTTGTTTCTTTTGTTGCTTCAAGTTGCGATGAGATAATGGAGAAGAGGGTAAGTGATAGTAAACACTCTCCTAACTGAAATTTTAAACTAATTAAATCGAATCGAGTTCTAAGAACAAATCAAATTCGAAATCGAATTGAGTTGAACAATTCTATGTTTGAATTTAACTCCAACTTGAAGAACTGATATTGAGTTTGAGTTTGAGTTGAAACTATTATAATTTGATCTTAAAGTTGAGATGGATCAAGTTGAACGGGCATGGTTATAAACCGACTCGCTCAATTAACTGTCTTGATCAAACTAAAATTTTTGTAAATAAGAAATAAGTGAATAATATTATAAAAAAAATATAAAGGACACGTGACAATACAGTGGTAAACTGGGGTGGTACTCACGTTGCACTAAACTAAATAAAGATTGAAGTAATTAATAGCGTTGTATCAGACATTTGACCATCTGGTATAGGCCGGATTATTTTCTTCCCAAATTGATAAATACTTACGTGTAAGCTGAGTCGAGGGACTCGCTACTCCAAACTCCATACTCCAACCCCTACCACACCAGCGCTCCTCGCCTTCTTCACCCTTTCCGATCACATAGCCCTCCCTCCTCTACCTCCTTTCTCTGTGATTGTCTGTACGTATAATTTTGTTAAATTGTTTGATAATATATATATATATAGATAATTACTTGGTAATCCTTCCTCTGATCCCCCTACCCGCCTTTGGAATTTCTCCTCTTCCTTTCTTTTTCTCTTCAAATAAGAAATCTCCTTCGATCCATCTCTTCACTTTCTCCATCACCTAGTCACTACCATGGATGATTCTTCCGGTACCGCTTCTTTTCCCGCTTGTCTTTTCTAATATTTCAACTTTTTTTCCCTTTGCTTTTCCTGTTCATGCCTGGCTTACGTGAACGTGATTGTTCCACTTGCAAGCGGTCTACTGCTTCATTGGGTTCACCCTCTTCTTTCTCACATGCGATTGACCACAATTTACTCCCTTTTATTTTTGTTTATTTTTGTTACTTTTGAGCATCAGGACAAAAGGAGCGAATTGGTGTAAATCTTATCAGGACGAATCATTGGATCCCGATTCCATTCTCTTGTAGTTTTTTGCTTTCTTCTCTCCTAGAGAGGTCGATCGCCAACCGGGCATACCAATGCACTGGCTACTAGCGACAGAAGAAACGTCCAATTAACACCACCTATTGTTTTTACAAGTAAAAAAATCCCGTCGTTAAAGCACCTCCAAAGAATGAGAAATTATCTTTCGGGCTATTGTTGTCTAATTTTCTTCTTCCTCCATTTTCTTAAATAATGTGTATAGTTTTCACTCGTTTTCATCAGTTTTCATGTTTGATATTGGCATGCCCGTATATATATATATATATATATATATATATGCCCCGACTCTTTATTGTAAAAGCGTTATTGGTTTTTTGTTTTTTTCTATTTGCTTAACGCTAACTTCCTTTCTTGAAGGAAGGGGAGAACAGCAATGAAGATTTATTGGATTTCCTTATTAATTGGGCTCTCTTACCTCATATGGATGGATAGTTTAGATGATTTAGACGTGATGGGAATCGTACACCGAGAAAAACCGTATGGCCTTTTATCGACATCT
The DNA here is from genome assembly GCA_032619315.1 of Piper longum. Taxonomy (NCBI): domain Eukaryota; kingdom Viridiplantae; phylum Streptophyta; class Magnoliopsida; order Piperales; family Piperaceae; genus Piper; species Piper longum. Next base: position 2,088 of record JAVDBV010060396.1, read on the forward strand.
AGTCTCCTTGTCAATTTGACTCTTATTCGGGGAGCTGCCACTGTGGGTGCAGGTATTTATAACTCAGTTTTTCTTTGACTAATTTTCTCTAATGTTGGATTTCTCCTTCGATTTTGTATTTTGTAGTTGTCCATCTTTTCTGAATTTGTAACCAAAATCAAAGTTGTTACTTTTATCTGTTTAGCAGCCAACAGGGTACGCTAACTAGCCATATATATATATAAAGGAATGATAAGTGATTGAGAATCGTAGTAATCATTAATTTCTATCCAACACATTAAAATCAAGCTTTTAAGTTCTCAAGTTCCCATAATATACACACACACACTAATATGGGTGTCATTGACTTGAATGAGTTGGATCAAATTTATTAATTATTTAAATTGACAATGATGTTATGTTTTTTTATAGTTAGCTGCCGTGATTTTTTTTCTCGACTCAGTATATCTGGCGCCAGTAATCTTGTTGGTGAATCAATGTTTTTTTTTCTCCTTGACTCTATATATTTGTGCCTTGTCTCTTTCATATATCTTCTCCTTAATTTCCTCTGTTATACTCGGATAGATTTATACATGCTCGTTTTTACCGTGCTTGATTCAATGATGTTTTGCTATGTCCTTGCTTTGTTGTTTTTTTTTTCTTTTTTCCTTTTTTCAAAGTTCTTAAATTCACGAGACGGTGTGATAATTATTAGGGATAAATATATATTCATTTCGTAATGCCATACCTTTTGCAGACAATTTTTTTTAAGAATTAATGCATGCCAACGCTCGAGCTAATTACTAGGTTGAGAAACCCGTATCAATTAGCATGCATGCTAGCTATGTACTGAACATATAATATATTGCAGAAGTATGATCAAGTAAATAACCTTTTCATAAATAATATTTTTGGATAAAAAACATAGTCTGCCTTGATGGAACATTACCCGGCTATCATTTACACCGAGGCCATGGCTCTGGAGCTAACAGTTGGGTCGTCCACTTGGAGGTGAAGCTATTTAACACGCCAATATTATGTTGTAATTAAATATTTCGGCGCGTGCAGTAAATAACTCAAATATTAATAGACTAATATCTCAGGGAGGCGGCTGGTGTAATAACGCAAGAACATGCATTTACCGCAAAAAAACGCGTCGTGGATCATCTAATCATATGGAAAAACAATTAGCTTTCACCGGAATATTGAGCAACAAGGTTGAAGAAAACCCAGGTAGCGAGTTTGAGCTTTCTATGTCTTTTAAACTTCTACTTATATATATATATATATATAAGTGTTTGATTTGTTCAAAACATTTTATGACCGAGGATATTATCTTGCAGATTTTTATAACTGGAACCGGGTTAAAATTCGCTATTGCGATGGAGCTTCATTTGCTGGCGAAGGCCAAGACGAGGTAAGAACAACACGCGAGACCTGCATATTCTTCTAATTTTTTGATCCTGCTTTAGTAGTCATGCTATTATATATAAAATATTGCTCATTTTTGTTAATGAACAAAATTTTGATGACAATATTGCTCATTCTTATTTTATAAAATACATCCGTAGACTATTAATTAAATGTCGGAAATAATTATAGATTGATTAATTCCTAGGCTGCGAAACTTCTTTTCCGCGGACAGAAAATATGGCTGGCTGCCATGGAAGAGCTTATGTCCAAGGGAATGAAGCATGCTGATCAGGTCTACATTTAATTTTCTAATTCACATATGATATTCTAGCTTTTCTTTCATGAGTTACATGCTTAATCAAGGAGACTTCTCACGTCGACATACGGTAGCACTGACCATTACATTGCCTTTCAGACTCTGTTGTCAGGATGCTCCGCGGGGGGCTTAGCAGCCATACTGCATTGTGATGAGTTTCGTCAACTTGTTCCAAATAACACCCAAGTTAAATGCCTTGCTGATGCTGGGATGTTCCTCGATGCGTATGATATTTTCCGTGCATGATATCTATTTGATTAATACTCTCCTCTATATATAATATATTGACTGATTGTTATTATTAAAAATTATCTAATTAATGAAAAGTCTTACCTAGTTTTTCTTCTTTTTTATATTACTTTATTTACTATTTGTGTGTTGGCAAAAAAAACACACACATACAAATATAGATAGATAGATAGATAGATAGATAGATAGATATATATATATATATATATATATATATATATATATATGTGTGTGTGTATGTATGTATGTATGTATGTATGTATGTATGTGTATCGTAGAATTGTGTGTTCGCTAAAGTATTAATTTGATATTTCGCTTTTTCATCTCCCGCACATGTTAAACTATACATGTAGACTGTGTAAGTCGTGATAAGTTTTGTTCTTGTTAACTGTAGGCTTGATGTGTCTGGTGGCCACACCTTAAGAAATCTTTTTGCTGATGTTGTCCGCTTCCTGGTACTAATACTGACGCAGCTTCATCCTTGCATGCGATTCGCTATCTTTGTCAGGAATTTTATTTATTTATTTATTTATAAAATTATTTAATTTATACGATTGATTGAAATGAAATCATTCAACTTATTGCGTCTGCCCGGGGTTATGGGTGCTTATTTGAAAGGCGGTAGCTTTTTGAGGATCTAAATTTAACAAGCATACATTTAGACTTTTAGTATAACGAATCCTTGCTTTCGTTGTAGAATGTGGAGAAAAACTTGCCGTCATTTTGTACGACAAAAATGGACCCGACTTCGGTAACTCTATATATACCGTCTCTTATTTTATCCAACTAAAGTAACTATTAAGACATATCTATGAATATATGCATATATATATATATATATAAGATATAAATATATATGCTTCTGATGTTAATACTAGCTAATACTACCATGCCAGTGCTTCTTTCCTCAAAACCTGGTGGGCAATTTAAAAACGCCAATGTTCCTCTTGAATGCGGCATATGATTCATGGCAGGTATGATTTTCTTCGCTTTTGCTTCTTCCTTTTTTTCTTTTGTTGCTTCAGGTTGCGATGAGATAATGTATAACTTATTAAACTTGTACTTCTCATAATTGGATTTCTGCCATTTCCTCTGCCAGGTACAAGCTAGTTTAGCTCCAAAGTCAGCCGATCCCCATGGGTATTGGTCTGCTTGCAAACAAAATGTTTCAAGTTGCAATTCGACGCAAATTCAGTTTTTTCAAGGTTTTCGCTATATAAGTGTCTACTCGTTTCGCTGCCGTTTTAATTTTAATACGCGAGTATAATAAAATTTGCCTTCTAGCTTCATCAGTTTTATTACATCACCTGGCACTCTTAAATGCAGGATTTAGAGATCAAATGCTGTCAGCGGTGAAGGGGTTCTCGTCATCCAGCCAAAATGGTTTATTTATTAACTCATGTTTTACGCATTGCCAATCAGAGCGGCAGGATACCTGGTTTGCGGCGCATTCTGCCCTCATTAAGAACAAGGTATTCTCAAATTGCTAAAAAAATACATGGTTTCCCAAGCATGGACACACATAGGGACACAGGCTGCGTGCATCCCCATGTGCGTCCATGGGGAGTGCAAACAACACCTACTCGTTTTTCTCTATACCTTATAATCTATAAAGCATATTTTTCTTTTCCATACAATTTTTTTACTGCAAAAAAAACTAAATTTAATTTTACATTTTCAGATAAATATATATTATTTTTCCTCTTAATTCCCCCACACCTGTTTGTATTTAGGGAAGACATGACTTTGGTCCTTGTCTGATCGGATTTAATTTATGCTCTCCGCGTCTCGTAATAACATTATGGAAATATAAAGCCGATTATCTTCGTCTTAATTCTTACATGAGATATATCTGAACGACTTTGTAATTAGTTCCAATTTTTTGACCAAAACAAACTGCGCTGATGTTCAGGGAATCGCCCAAGCAGTTGGAGATTGGTATTTTGAACGAAGAGGAGAAAAGTTGATCGATTGTCCGTACCCTTGTGACAAGACTTGTAGATAAGGTCACGTAAAAAGACAAATTAGTGAGCTAAATGGGAGGTAGTGCTTAATGCAAGTACACATGGCCACCGTTCGAATTTTTCTTTTGGTGTAAACGTGTAAGGCTTCTATCGATCTTGTTACTCCAATTCCTTTGGTGATAAATAATAGAAGGTTCTTATTTGGCGCATTATACACCACATTTTCATTCTTTTTTTTATCATATTATTTTTATTATTAAAATAAAAATTATCGGAGGGAATTTCTGAAGAAAATAAGGATGGGTGATGATAGCACCCCCGTCATGCATATCTATGACATCTCCACCAATGAAATAATCATCCTTGCCCATATTGCCGTGAAGCCTTGTTGCCATAAAGCCTGATTGCTGCCCTTGCTACCTCACTATGAAAGATTGTCGCTGAGGAGAAGCCGTCCACCTGGTTACTGAGAAGGTCATCTTATTGCCAAGAAGTGGAGGAGTAATTAGATCGGTGGAGTCGTGTAGTTTTGCTACACAGAGCCGCTGCCGCCATGGATGCTAAAGCATGTGGTGCTTAGAACACAGAAGTTTGAAGCTTTGCCACCGTCATCTGCTGTTGAGTCATCAGAGAAGAGATCCATCAAGAGTTGCCCCATCGCCAGAGCTCGCCCAATAACAGACCAGGAGGAGACCTTGAAGTACTGTTGTTGGCACGTGATAGGAGGAGAAGCAGGTCCATCGGAGTAGGAGACCAGTGGAGGAAAGTCCTCAACGCTGGTGTCCGTCCAAGACCTCTCCATTCCCAGTATTCCATCGCCTCTCTCAAAGCCAAGCCGCCAACCAAAGCAGTGTTGGAACCCGCCGACAATGAAGAAGAAGAGTCTCTGTTTTTGCAGGTTTGGCGTCCAGTTTTCTGAACAAAATCGGCCGTATTGGACCAGTCCGAGACCACAGGCGTGAAGTTTGAAGTGTCCCCAATACAACGCCTCCCATACTTGCCTCCGGAGACTCCAGTCACCACCGCAATTTTGCCATCACCAGGAGGAGAAGGTAAAAAACCAAAGCAGGAAAACAGAATGACAGAAGTCTGATTTCAATGGTTTTTTTCGACCAATGACGCCCGTTCCCAGCGCTGCCGTGAGGTGGAAAGTGAAGACGGAGGAGTGGTCTCGAAATCCAAAGCGAGATTCCCCTGATTAGGCCATTGTAGTCGCTAGAGAAAAGCCAGGTAGGAACCCATCTAGCTAGAAGAAAAGACAGAAAACATAGAAGGGTGAAAGTAGAGGACGGTAGTAGTTAAAAGCCGGTTTTATAGATTTTTTCCCACCAACTCCGATCGTTACCGGCCCCCCTAGGTGGTGATCAAAGTAAATACGGAGAAGTGATATTTTGATCTGGGTGGAGTTCCACCGGTTTTAGCCATTGTGGTTGCCAGAAAAAATTTGAGAACTTACCTACCGGATAAGGGAGAGCGAACAAAGTAGAGGAAAACAGCAGCAAAAGGCAGACATCGTCGACATTTTCCAAATCAGCACCGGTCGTTCCCGGCCCTTAGGTGGTGACCAAAGTGAAGAAGGAGGAGTGGTCTACATACCAAAAGTGAGCATCGCCAAAGTTCGCCATTGCAGTCTCCGGTAAAAATCTAGTAAAAGGCCCATCCAACCAGGAAAAAGACAGGAACAGAACGGAAACAGCTGCGGAGAGTTGATTTTGTGACAATTTTCTGACTAACTCCAGTCATTCCCGGTCCCGAAGAAGTGACAAACATGAAGCTGGCGAAGTGATATACAAGCATAAGTCGATTCCCACCGGATTAAGTTTCTGCAGTCACCGGAAAAAAATCAAGAACTGGTTGATTGGATAAGCTGAAAACAGAGAATTCAGCTACAAAAAACAGCCGCAGAGAGCAGTTTTACGACAAACGCCAGTCGTTCCCGGTTGCATTGTGATACCCAAAGTGAAGCTAGCAAGAAGATCCACAAAACCAAGTCGAGTTCCACTGGATTTGATCACTACAGTCGAAGTGGAAAATTGAGGAAGAGACCCACTTGCAACGGTGTTGCTGCGAAAAAATAGAGAAGAGAAGGGTTGGAAAGATAATTGGGTCCAAGACCCATCATAAGATGTCCACATTGATGATTGTATGCCCGACTTAGGAATGGGTCTACATTATCCACTTGTCCGTTTATTGTTGATATTGGTCATTACTTGTTGAACTGAGACCCGCAACTGCATCTGTGACCCATTTATGACCCAGATTTGAATTAGCGTACCGTGCACCACCAGCTGACCGGCACACGCAGAGGGAAAAGAGAGCCTAAGTGCGCCATCCGGTCCGGTCCAGCATTTATTTGGTTTGAACCAACCCAAAGCGGTCCGGTTCAATCTATTAAAAATTCAAAAATAATTTGATGGCTTTCTACACCTTAGATCAAAGCGAAATTTGCTACCCCACCATTTTTTGATGCTACGGACGTGGTGGTAGGGTTATTTTGAGGATTCAAAGACTAAAAAGGGACAAACCATGGCATTGGAATCAAAGATCTCATGCGAATTGGTTTAAAGGCGTAAAAAATTCCCTGTTTTGTATAACTTGTAAAATTAAAGAAGAAATAGTGGATTGTGATCATGGACTGACCTATGGATTCAAATTGAACCCTAACAAACCACATAAAAAATTTCATGCGTGTCATTTTGGTGCTTGTGATATCATTTGCATTATTTTATATTATTGCACTATCTATTTGCGCGGCAAGGGCACCTCGGTCCCACAAAACCCTTCAAACCCAGACTGGATTGAATCACAAGAACCGCGGTCCGTGGGGGCGAACGATCCCACGCCCGAACATATTTTTGGCGACTCCAATGGGAACCATTGAGAGGTAGCAGTACAGTTTGAAGAGGTAGTGTGTTCATAAAGATGGCCCTTGAGATAAGGAATTTTGCAAAACAAAAAAGTGCTAGTGAAGGAAAACCTTCCAACGTACTTGCAACAAATCAACCTGAAGTACAAGTACAATCCACTGTGAATGTGGGCGAGCCAGCCGCCCTACAACATGAAAACCCGAACTCAAATGAAGAACTTCGAGAACGGATTAAACAACTTGAATCGGCACTTGACGATGTCCTCGCCTCAAATAAGCGAGCCTCCGTCGTAATGGGAAGTGCATCCAGAAGAGAAGATGTCAACCCAGCAAAGTGGTGAAGTCCAGATGAAATGGACCAGCCAACAAACCAGCGAAGTCCGGACATGGACCAGCCAACAAACCAACCGATAGCAAGCATTCTTACGACGCCACAGGAAAGGCCTTTGGCGACCGCCCCATCCAATGTGAATTTGTCAAACAGCCCTCAAGTAAATAACATATTGTCTCATGTCTCAGGATCCCTGTCACAAGCATCCCCTTTGATGATTTTACCGTCCAAGCTAAGTTGGACAAAACACTATCCCACTACGCAACCAAGTCGGACTGAACATAGTCCACTCCCACATTCAACATGATTTCCACAACCACCTTACTACCAGCCACCATACCCATACCCATGGTATAACCCTACTATCCCATGGTTTTTATGGCGTTTCCACTACCTATTACCGCCACAGTACCCATCCCAGCTGTGCTGCCTTTGGTGTCATTGGTTCAACCACCAATTTCCATCATAGTAGCTCCGCTACTAGTCAATCATCCACTACAAGTCTGCCCTACAGTGGTTCCAATAGCACCAGTTACACCAGTTGTAACAGTTCAAGATGCCTGTATTGTAATAGTTCAAGATGCCTGTATTGATGAGTTAAAAGCTGCAATGGATGCACAAGCCGCATTGATTACCGCGCTGATGCGCATAAGGATAAGGAACCAATTGAAGAAGTAAAGCGTCTTCATCCCTTAGTTGATGAAGTTTACACAGAAAATTTACCAGAATAATACAAGCACCCAACCTTTACAAAGTTCGATGGAGATGGTAATCCTGGCGATCACATCACAATTTTTGAGATTGAGTGTGGAGCAATTGCAACAAATGAGAAGTTAAAATTGCAGCAATTTCCTGCATCCCTCAGTGGTAATGCCTTAAGATGGTTCAATAATCATCCACCTGGATCAATCAGCTCATGGGATAAATTTGTTGAATAATTCATGGACCATTTTCAGTCAATGGAAATCCCAGTGAAGATAGAACACTTACGACAGTGTCGAAAAGAACCAGGAGAGCAATTTGCAACATATGTGAAGAGGTTTAGAAGTCTAACATCCCAGATGAAAGAGACGTCTAACATCAAGGAACTTGTTAAGATTTGTGCAATGAATGCCAGACCGGCTGCTTGGTTCTTAAGTAGTGCACAATGTAACACTTTTGAACAACTCTTTGAAAGGGTGTTGAACTTCGAGGAACTTGGAAGGGTTTCTGCTTCCTTGAAGAATGCTAAGGCATCAACCAATGTTGTTACTCAACTCGGCAAGCAAAGTTGGGAAAAAAAACAAAAGAACAACAATGGAGGACAAAAATCAGTGCCCCGACAATGGCGTGAATGGAGGAATATAGAGGATTACACTTTCAATGTTGGAGATACTGAGAGATGGTTTTACATGTTGAAGAGCAAAGGAAAGATCACACCATGGACTCTAAAAAATTTGCCAAGGCAAGAAGATGAAAAGAAGGAAAAATTTTGTCGATTTCACCAGAGGTTAAGTCATTCTACAGTGAAATGTCGAAACGTGATGGAGAAGATCTAAGAGTTGCTTGACAAAGGTGATATAAAGTACAAAACTTCAACTACCAATGTGATGACAGTGAGCCACTCATCTTCACTAATGAAGTCTCAAAAGAGAAAGGAAAAGCTAGATGAAGGAAGGAAAAATGAGAAAATGGATGCCCCAATGGTTAAGGTCAAAGACATGGAAATGCCACATGTTTCCACTAAAGAAGTGAAGAAAGGGTTCCCTACATCTCCAATGATGTATGAGTTTGAAGTTCAAACTAATCAAAAAATAAGACTTTGCGAAGGAAAGGAGCTTGATAAAGAAAAAATAAAAGATCAGCTTGTTGTTCAAACAATTTCGACTCAAGAAGAAATTAAGTTGAAGGATTCAATGCAAAATGGAAGAATAAAACTTTGCCTGATTTGTTGTTACAGGGGAAAGATAGTGATCCAAGGAAGGAAGGGACATTACATTGGAGGAAACACACGAGTTGTTGTAGTGGAACGTGATTGTTCTTATTCAAGTCTTCTTACCCGAATCAAGAGTATATTTTCTACTAGCAGTCCTTTCATGATCAAGTGTCAGCTACCAGGTGAAAGCTTGAAGTTCCCTATCACAATTGCTAGTAATGAAGACTTGGCAAATATAATCGAAGAGCAAGAGGAGTTCAACATAAACACAAGATCAACTTCTCGCCTTCATTTCTTTGTATTACCGAAGAAAACAAGATCGTCATCCAACTTGACATTGGACAAGAAGTTGGGGGCGTCAATTGAAAGTACTACTCTTAAAAGATTTAAAAGAGAAGTCAACAGCTCAACAAATAGTGTTAGGCATCATAAAAGAACAAGGTCTCCTCCATATCATAGAAGGAAAAGAAGACATCATGAGATCTTCTTATCAGGGAAACTAGATGCTAAGAAAGAGAAGTCACAGCTGAGAGTAAAAACGAAGTTGTCATTCCCCCATTGCTACACAAACCTACGAAGTAAAAAGAAAGAAATGTGGGTTTCGAGACCACGGTTGTCGAGAAAAAAATCACTTTCCTAAATCAAAATAATTGGCAGTTATCACATAGTGACCCAGGAGGGGTCATCCTAGCTTGAGAGCAAACTATTGTTCTGAAAAAAAAAAGACGAGAAAGAAAAAAAAAAGAGGAAAAATGATGAGATGAGCATATTATATTTTACCGATTCTTCTTCTTGAGTTTGCGAAAAACCAAGTCGAGTTCCACCGGATTTGATTACTACAGTCGAAGGGGAAAATTGAGGAAGAGACTCACTTGCAATGGTATTGCTGCGAAAAAACAGAGAAGAGAAGGGTTAGAAAGATAATTGGGTCCAAGACCCGTCATAGGATGTCCACATTGATGATTGTATGTCCGACTTAGGAACGGGTCTGCATTACCCACTTGCCCGTTTATTGTTGATATTGGTCATTACCTATTAAACTGAGAACTACAATCGCATCCGTGACCCATCTATGACCCGGATTTGAATCAGTGCATCGTGCACCACCAGCTGGTATTTTTATATGTTCGTCACCCAAAACACGAACCCTCTATAGAGAAGAAAAGAATCGCATTGGAATATAACAGCAATTGTAGTAGTAGGCGGGAAGCCGAGGGCTTAGGGCTTAAGGAATACTCCGTATTGTATTTGGAGACTTAGGGCTCAAGGAATGGAGACAGGGTAAGTAATAGTAAACTCTCTCCTAATTAAAATTTTAAACTAATCAAGTTTGAAGAACTAACAAATTCGAAACAAAGTCGAGTTGAACTAGAGTTGAGTTGAACAATTCTACGTTTGAATTTGACTCCAACATGAAGAGCCGAGTTTGAGTTTGAATTTGAGTTTGAGTTGAAACTATTATAATTTGAGCTTCAAAGTTGAGATGGATGGAGTTGAACGGTGTATGCTCACCAGTTGACTAGCTCGAATAGCGATCTTGATCTAACTAAAATTTTGATAACACCGCAATTAAAATCCACAATTGTATATATAAATATCGATAAGTAGATATAGACGTGGAAATTTGATTGTCGGGGAAAAGAGCACTGGGGTGGTACTCACGTTGCACTAAACTAAATAAAGATTGAAGTAATTAATAGCGTTGTATCAGAC
>JAVDBV010060397.1:0-13495 GCA_032619315.1 Piper longum
ATATATATATATATATATATATCCTTGTTGTGGACAGGTTGGCCCTTATTGGACTTTTAGGGGAAACTCTGTCCGATTTTCTGTAGAAATAGATATTTTTCTTTGGATTTCTCGTTTATTGCGTGGTTCTGTTTTTGCTTGCATATCATGGCATGCATGTAGGGCCACGTTAGAATCCAAACATATCATCCATATCTGTATGTTTGCATCTTCGACTTAAGAGGCCGAGGGTAGATCCGGGTCGGCTTAACCGAATCTAGTAGATTAGCGAACGGTTCGGTCACCGGTGACACTTCCAGGTCAGTTCGCGGGTGAACCGAAGCGGGGTGTTACACTTGGGTTCAGTGTAATTATTTTTTTTCTTATTTTTATTTATATTTGATGTGTTTTGACATACATATGTAACAATATTTTATATTCTCATAATCCCAAGTGGGTTGTTTCGATTTATTTTATCGATCGAGTCTTACCGACTAATAACTTTAGACAAGACTTGACTTGATCGTAATATTTTTTATTTGGTTCTTTAAGTGAACTGAAATTATGGTGTTATATGAATCCTAAGGAACCATATAAAAATTTTACATATATATTCCTCATCCGTAATATTTTATTTTTATTTGTTTAATTCGCACAATTTCTTTACATGACAAGGGAGCCTCTAACCGGAAGTGAAGACTAATCGCAGGAGTAAAAATCCCATGCCCAAACAATACCTAAAATAATAATTGATATGATCCTAAAGATTGAGATGCATTTATAAGCTATATGACTCTTATTTATAAAATTAACGTGTTCTTTGGCATTAAACAAGGGGAGCCATAACATTAACCATCGTTTAGACAACAAAAAAGCAAATAATCATAAATATTTTACATAGTGAAAAATTCATAGAAGGTTTCGGTTTTAATATGCTCGTCACCCTGTTGCTCCTCTTATCATTGGGACTTTGGAAAACTTACTAATTTGTACTAGAGTGTGAGTCAATTTACTTGCCCTAAAAACCAAAAAAAGAAGAAGAAATAAACACAAAAATTAAATCTACTATTTAAAAGTGATGCACTCGTAATAATAAAGCAAGGCGGCTGGATGTTAAAAATTTATTCACTATGGCATGAAGCAAGCATTTAAAAGCTGCAATCGATATAAGAGACATTTAAGATCACTATTTGCTAATTTCTTAATCATTAATCGTATTGTTTGCTGCTTTTTTAATCGTCCATCATTGTCAAGACGAATTTGACATATAATAAACAATTAATAATTAGCAAATTTTAATTTGAGCCATTCAACTCTTTAATTACTTAATTTTAATTCAATTTAATTTAATTAATAAAATAATAAACTGGCCGACCACTTACCCTCGGCTACAATGTCTGTCTCTTCCAAGTCCCCGACAATTTTTTCCTCCTAAATCTTCTCCCATCCGTTCTACGCAGGTCGATCAGTTGCCGTTGGGGAAGAAACTTGTCTGAGCTTGGAGGATGTAAGATGGAATGAAAAAGAACAGCTTGGAGGATGCATTGAGGTATGTATCAAAATATCGACGATGATACTATGATAACAACTATTAACACACAAATGGCAACTGGTAAGGAGAGCAAGTGGACACATTAGACATACGGGGAAGAGTCTTTGTTAGCTAACAAGTTCAATTTGCCCCTTCACCATTATTTACCACCTCTGAATTTCCTTCAAAAACATGCATGATGTTTTACCCTGAATTAGAAAACTAGAAGAGATACATAGATTTGCATTACAATCATAATAATGCTGTTTGATCATCAAGAAGACTTCCAGACTTTAGAATAGGCAATAAAAGTTTATCAAAAACATGTAGAACAGAGAGTAGGGTTGTAAACCATAGAACCACATGACTGTAGAAGCATTTAGAACAGCGGGTAGAGCCGTAAACCACAGAAACACATGATCATAGAAGCATATATAAACCAGAAGACAAGAGTTTTAAACACATGATTCCATCTCCAAAACAGATAAAATCAACAAGACTTAAAAGAAACAATTGTGCAGATAATCAATGACGTCCACATCGTCATGACCCCTGCAAGTAGTAAGCCTTCATCCCTACAGGCGTTTTTACCAGCATGCATTAGGAGATTTTTCATGTTTGTACCATGCATTTGCCAAGTTTGGGCTTCCACCCGCACCCCTCTGGCTATTGGTTTGGTTGATTGATAACAAATGCAACACTAGAACAAAATCGATCACCAAGTTCGAAAGTAAATAACATTAAACATGACCTCAACATCACATCCATTCTGGTTCTTTTCATACCATTCATCACGATTCACGACACAAACAAATGCAATCACCCTCGTACATTACTATTCCAGTTAAAGTGGCATGCACTAACATAAAATAAAAACTAGAAATCACAAAGAGGAGTCATCAAGGAGATAAAAGAATACAGTAAAATGTTGTATCCCCATTCTTCAGTGCTTCAAAGGCGATAGGACAAGCCAGCCTCACCAATCATTTGTATCTTTGTGCTCCAAGAAGGTTGACTTACTGCAAAAAAAAAAAAAAACTTAAAAGTCAATCACCAAATATATCATTACTAAAACCTGAGTCTGGAAAGATAAATGGCACACAATGTGCTTGCCTGCTGTTGTTGATAGTTATTATATGCAGGGTATCCACCATAAGCATACATATTGGGATCTTGGGAAGGCGCAGCATAACCATAAGGAGCATCATATCCTTGCCCATAGCCACCATAATAAGCATTGTTCCACTGGCTAGGATCTGGTTGCGGCTGAACCCAGCTTGCAGAGGACTCCTGAACATATTCATCATATTAGGGCATACCGAAAAAAAAAAAATCAACTACATAAGGTTAAGCATCAGCTTTATCCAACCTGTTTGTTTGGACTACGGCCCCAAGAAAGCCTAATGCTTTGTCCTCCCAATGGAGTTCCATTCAGCATTAGTAAAGCCTCCTCAGCATTGTTCCTGCAACACCCTCATAATGAAAATCCTAATCATAAACAAAATTTTAGGCAAAAATTCCCCACCTATTAGCAAACTGAACAAAGCCACATCGTTTCCCAACAGGTATTTTGATGTGAACTAGTTCTCCATATGAACTAAACAGTTGTCTCAAATGCTCTTCAGTCACATTATTATCCAGCCCGCCAACAAAAATCTGCACCATGAAAGAATCAATTCAATTCACATATACCACACTAACAGACTCCTACCTAGTCAAACAGAACAAAAGTACCCACAGTTGTATTATTTGGATCATTCTCGGACGGATTTCCCTGATCATTCTGGTAAACTGCAGATGGAAAGTATAAGTAAAAGAAAATAGCAATTCTCAACAGTAAAAACAAGACTTGATGGAGGTGAGCGGAAAGTAATCCCACACTGATGCAGTATCAGCCAGTCTTACCAGCCAGCTTTTCAGACAACAAACCAAACATAAAACCAACCCAACACTTTTTAGTTGCATTTATTATAACCCCATTTATCCTCCAATCACTACCTATAGCCTGCTTCTCTATTTGCTTCAATATAACAAGAACATATATCTTCGACACACAAAATTCCTGCTACCATGTCTTCCAAGCATCCTTGGCTAAAATGGTATCAACTAATAAAACAGTAAATAATGTTCACAAGTGAATAATAAAGAGAGAAGTTAGTACAAGCCATAGATGATAAAATAAAAAAACACTCAAAGCGTGTAGAGCTCATCCCATGTAATCCAACTCAAAGAAGAGAGGGGATCCAAATCAGACAATCACCTAATCTTTCAAGTCAAATTCATACTAATGCACACCACAAAAAATCACTACACAACCAAGTCTATCAACAATACAATCAACTAAATTAATATGGCTTCACAGCAGAAATACAAACGCACAAAGGCATAGATGAAAATGTGAACTGACTAATTACTCTTCACTTATTTTGGTGAATACTGGCAGTGACATACAAAAATTACCCCCATCTTCTTGCACTAATAATAAACCCGAGAAGATGCCCTATTGTAAACCTAAAAGCTTTATTAAAAACATCACTGAATCCATTAGAAAAAAAAACTGAAACCTAGGTAATCAACAAAATTGGCTTCGTACCATTTACAAAGTTGACATTCAACAGATAATGTGTAGGAATTCGTTATAAGAGTCACAAGGACAAAATCAAGTAGTATATACAATGGATCGATGTGATCGATCACCTCTGGATTTGGAGAAAAAATAGACATAAATGAAACAAATGATTTTGGCAGAGGGCATTCACGAAAAAGAAGATTCATGCTTATCAGAGTAGTAGGCCAAATACGTAAAAGAAATAAATGACAGCATTTAACTACATGAACTGGAAGTAGCAGCCACATAAGGTAAAAGCTTAAAGCATAGTCCAAATTTTTGAAGACATCCTCTTCAAGAATAAATCTTCAGTAGAGAATGAAAAGAGCATTTGGACCACTAGAAACAGCTGAAAATAAATAATACAAAGAAAGGAACTGGCTAAAAAAGGCTAATAGGAAACTGTAAGGGCCGACAACTATGTCAACATAACGAACTGAACAAAAAGGTAGCAAGGTGCTGCATATATGAGAAATTCGTAAGTATGACATAATCATAAACACTGACCTAACTGAGGCCACGGACTAAAAGGCTATGCATTTCACATCTGAAATCAGTTCCAGGCCCCTTTAAAAGGAAGAGACCCTCTGAGCACCCTGCTTCGAGACAACACGAGTATTTTATAAGATTATCTTACTTAGAACTCAGTGTGCCCAATTTTAAATAGGAAAGTACTGAAATCAATCACTTCAAACATCCAATTGCAGAAAGAAAGACCCACTCATCTCCAAGAATATAGCCGGAATAAAAGAAAAAATTTAAACACAAGTTTCTGTCAACAGAAAAGGCAAACTAAATAATCAGAGAAATTCAGAATATACATGCAACAAAAATAAAAAAGATTTTGCAATGTTTTGCAAGAAAAGGACAATATAAAAATACGTAAATGAATTCATAATGCTTAAAGACACCATCTATTTCGGCACCATACCTTTAGTAGAAATCTGTTGTTGGGAACCCACAATTTTCTTATTAGCAGCTGGTCCAATCCTCATTGGCCTTGTTAAACACATCACTCCATTCATCTCAGACATTGCTCTCAACTGTTCAGTTTCATCTCCAAATCTAACAAATCCATATCCTTTAGAACGCCCAGTAATTCGATCAATAACAATTTTTGCCCCTTTCACAGAAGGATAATGGCCTCTAAACGTCTCTTGCAGCATATAATCGGTAACGTCAGAAGCTAGGTCCCCAACAAATATTGGATAATCCGAACCATCATCACGTCTCTCTCCAGCACTGTGTGATGCCCAGTTCAACCGGAAGTTCTGCTCCGCATTAGGCATCTGTGTCCCATTATACGTTTGCAAAACCATTTCAGCAGCAGCACGGCTAGCAAATTCAACAAAGCCATATCCCTCTGATTGACCAGTTTGCTTATTGCGTATAACCTTTACGGACAAGAACTGCATAGAATAGGAAATATATCATGTTGCTATAAGCCTTTACCTATTGTTAATTTGTGGGCATACGTTCTCTATATTGAAATTATTCAATAATGAGCCAATAAACCTTCATTGTTATCATTAAAAAATGAGCTAATAATTAAATTAAGGTTTACATGCTTCACCCCTTTCTGGAGATTTAAAATCAGAACTCTTCCTTATCTCAAATACTTTTAAATAAGCACAAATTAATTGTTTTATTGTACTTACATACTTTCTATTTTCGCCCATTGAAAATATTGGTACGTTGCCAACATATAAAAGGAGAATCACATCTCAAAGCCTAAACAGCGCAAGTACCAAAGAAGAAAAAAATTGCTCAATTCTTAAGTCATTCAACATGCATACTCGGGTATTCAACATAATCAATAAGCAGTGATCCAAATGTTAAAGAATGGTAAGGTATCAAAATGATAAATTTCAAGTAGATCAGAGAAAAAGGCAGATCATGCAATTGTTGTTAGCATCGCATACAAACACAGATCAAAAACTTCAATCGCCGATCAAAAACCTAGACAAGAACACGATACCTCGCCGGTTTGAGCAAAGCAACCTTGGAGGTACGATTCCTCCATCCAATATTGAAGATCCCCAATCCACAGGGTGCGGATCTCGTCGGCGCTAGCCGGCTGCGCCTGCGGCTGCTGCGCCGGCTGCTGGCCCCACACGGCCGGCGCCGCCTGCGGGTTCTGCTGCGGCATCATCCACTGCTGCTGCGGCGGCGGCTGCGGGTGGTGGTACTGCTGATTCGCCGCGGACAACATCGGAGTCGGAACTTCGCCGCCTGCCGGCTGCATCACCGCCGAGTCCGCAACCACAATGAAAGATCCCAACTTCACACCCTAGAAACTCGCCGGATTTAGCCCGGTTGAGATGGCCGGACAGCAGCGACGGCGAGCGACGATGGCGGAACCCTAACCCTCTAGGAGGAGGAAAGGCGGAGGCGGGGTTAGAGGAGAGAGGAACGGGGAAGAAGAGACAATAATACGCCATTGTATGGGCCCCACTATGTATAGTCCGAGGGTGTTTATTGGGCAAGCCAAGCTAAAGATTATTTAATAATGTTAAATTATATAAATTTGATATCAAATAATATTTTATAATTTGGCTATATTTATCCAAAAATTTTAAGATAAATATAGTTAAAAATTTTACTCCTAATATAAAAGTATCTTTTTGTGAGGAGCCAGATGCATGTGCAAGATTTAAGATTCGAGTCGAATTTTTTCGAGTTGAGTATTGAACTAAATTGAGTTTAATCAAACTTTGAACGGTTCTATATTGAAGACTATTTTGCGGTTTGTGACTTGTGAGTGACAGGGTGGTAAGGATCTTGTCCACTTTATAAAAAATTAATGAAAACTATGATTAACTTAACCGAACTAATTTTGAAAATAAATGGTAATACCAGAAAAATTTAATATAATTGATTCATCGATCTGATGTAATATTATTTAATTATTTAATATATAACTATAAAATTCATTTCTATCTCAATATTAATTTTAAAATTTTTAATTTTAGGAGTATTGATTTGATGAATTTACTTAATCTATAATTTCATAATTTCTAATAACATATTAATATAGTTTAGATGGTTAGAATATATTATATTAATGAGTGAGAAAGTATTTCATAAAATTTAATTTTTAACAAATTTAATGAAGTTGGGTTTATGATATATAATTTTTAACCAATTTAATTATTGATTAACTATTTAACCAACGATAAAATGGT
Source organism: Piper longum (assembly GCA_032619315.1). NCBI lineage: Eukaryota > Viridiplantae > Streptophyta > Magnoliopsida > Piperales > Piperaceae > Piper > Piper longum. The sequence continues at coordinate 7,304 of JAVDBV010060397.1, forward strand.
TAAAACTTAGTTATGACAAAACTTTATAAACTTGGTTAATGATTCAGATATGGTAAAAATACTTTAAATGATAAATGGTTGTGGTAATACTATCGATCAAACCATAGCCGGGCCATTTAGAGCTGTATATGTGACAATTAACACAAAACAACTAGAAACTAGATTTTACCAACGACTATATTTACCTTAATTCGTCAAAATTTCACACGATGTGCATGCTTTACAAATTTCACATGACTATATATGGTCTTATATTTTTTTGAAATAGATTTTATAATATACACTACAAATAATCAATATATTCCAATCAGAAATGGTTGAAGTTTGTATAATATTTAATGTTTAATTAGTATTTTCGAATAAAAGTGCAAAATAATAAAAAAATACTTAAACTTTTGTTAAAAGCATAATATTTTTAAAGTAAATATTTGATTAGCACTTTCCTAATAAAAATAGGTAAAACTAGGTAGAACTTGTGCAATCATTTCTTCAAGAACGGTGTTCGGGCGCGGGATCGTCCGCCCCCGTGGACCGTAGTTCTTGTGATTCGATCCGGTTCGGGTTTGAAGGGTTCGGTGGGACCGAGGCACCCTTGCCGCGCAAAGAGATAGTGCGATAATATAAAATAATGCAAATGATATCACAAACACCAAAATAACACACATGAAATTTTTACGTGGTTCCTTAGGGTTCAACTTGAATCCCTAAGTCAGTCCACGGTGAGATTAGCATTCACAATCTAATATTTCCCCTTTGATTTTATAAGTTACATAAAATAGTGAATTTTTTACCTCCTCAAAATAATATTGCTTTTGAGATGCTTGACTCCAATGCCATGGTTTATTTTTTCATGCTCTTTAAATCCTTAAAATAACCCCTCCACTGTGTCCGGAGCATTCAAAAATGATGGGGTATCAAGTTTCACTTCAATCCGAGGTGTAGAAAGCCTTCAAATTATTTTTGAATTTTTAATAGACCGAACTAGATCACTTCGGGTTGGTTCAAACCAAATAAATACTGGACCGGACCAGATGGCGCACTCAGGCTACCTTTCCTCTTTGCGTGCGCCTATCTGCAGGTGGTGTACGGTGCACCAACTCCAATCTGGGTAGCAGATGGGTCTCGAACGCGATCTTGGTCCGGGCCTATTCTCAGGTCTGATCAATTAGTGGTAAATGGATATGGTCACGAATTTGGCGGACAAGCGGACTTGGTCAAATAATTGGGCACGACAGACCTGCTTAGGCGTGAAACAAGAAACTTCAGCGTGGACTTTTTCGGCGACGGCAACAACTGAATCTGGTGGGAATTGACTCTGACTTGTAAATCATTGTTCCAAAATCACATCCGTCACTTCTTCAGGGCCGGCAAAACTGGCGTTAGTCGGAAAAAGGCCGCAAAGGTCCACCTTGGGTGCTGGTTTCCTTTGTTCTATTTTCACCCTTATCTAATTGGTCTCTTGCCAGATTTTTCCTGACGACAAAAGCGACGAACTCCGGTGGTACTCCACTCAGATCCAAATATCACTTCTCGGGCTTTGCGTTTGATAGAAATTTGGGGCCGGGAATGACCGGCGCTGGTGGGAAAGAAATCAACAAAAGTCCTTCTTCTGTTCTCACCCTTTTCTAATTTTTGTCTTTTTCTCTAATCAGAAGGGCTACTTATCGAATTTTCTCCGGCAGCTATATTGACGAAACTTGGCAAAACTCAATTTGGGTTTTGAGACCACTCCTCCTTCTTCGCGTTGGTCACCGTCTTGGAGTCGGGAACAACCGGCGTTGGTCAGAAATTCTCTGCGAATCCTGATCTCTGCTGCTGTTTTTTGCTCCTGTTCGTAATCAGATGGGCTACTTTTTGAATTTTCTCCGGCAGCTACAGTGACGAACCTTGGCGAAACTTAGTTTGGGTTTCAAAACCACTCCTCCTTCTTCACGTTGGTCACCAATTTGGAGCCGGAATGACCGGCGTTGGTTGGAAATTCTCTGCGAATCTTGATCTCCGTTGTTGTTTTCTGCTCCTATTCGTGATCAGATGGGTTACTTAGTGAATTTTTTTCGGAGGCTGTAGTAATGGAATCCGGCAAGAATCAACTTAGACTTGTAGAACACCTTGCTAAATTTAATTGTGTCACAGTCTTCAAGCCGGGAACGACCGGCTTTGCTTAGAAAATAATCCATGAAATCCGTTGTTTGCTGCCGTTTCCGCTTTGTTTCCTTGTCTGATGGGTCACTTTCCGAATTTTTTCCAATGATGACGACTCCAAACTCCGACGAGGATCACATTGGCTTTGGAGACAACTTCTCCGACTTCACTTTTTTCACCACCTAGGGGCCGGGAACGACCGGCCCTTATTTGAAAACCGCCGCGAAATCCGCTTTCCGCGGCTGTTTTCAGTCTTGCGATACTGATCAGAGGCTAATTATCAAATTTTCTCCGGCGACCACAACGGCTAATTCTGATGAAACTCAGTTTCGGTTTCGAGAACACTCGTCATTCTTGGAGTTGGTCACTGTCTTGGAGCCGGGAACGAACGGCGTTGATTGGAAAATATCCGCGAAATTAGTCTTTCGCTGTTCTATTTTCTGTCTTTTACCTTCTTCTTCTTCGATCGGATGGGCTTGTTCTTGGATTTTTTCTGGCATGGTCAGGAGTCTCCGGCGAGGGTACTTGGTCAGGGATGATAACTGGTGTGACGGAGAGTAGACTGGTATTGAGGGTATGACTGAAGATGGTACGAGTCGACCGGAGCACTTTCTGGAAATTGTCCCCTTCCCCAACTATTTCCCTTGCTCAGGGTGGCATCTTCTCCGACTCCGGCTTCGCAGGGGTGTGGCGACTTGGGTACTGGCAATATCTTCCTTCCTTTGGTGAGTGGAGATGATGTGCTGCCGGTGGCAAGTGATGGATAGCAGCAAGAACTCCTAATCCATCCCCTGTTTCCTACCTACAACAAAAAAAAGTTCATTGCTTTGGGTAAATCCGAAGTAGCAAGGCAGTGACCTTCAAGCGTCGGCGATGACTTTGGTAGCAACAGGATGTGGCAGCAGGACTTCAACAGGGACAAGTTCCGGCAAGGCTTCACGAATGTTGGATGTGTAGTGGTGACCACAGCAGCAGCGCAACTCACGTGATGGGATCAGCAACCAAGAGAGGCATGAACTTTGTCTAGGATGAAGACAACGAAGTTCCACCTCCAGCGCTCTTCCTTGGCTCGAACCTAAATAGTGGCGGCAGTGAAACTCCTGCAAGTCTTCTCGACGGTGTGCGACAATCGGCAACTTTTGGAAAATAGCAACATCTCAGCAAGGTGTATCTCCCTTCTTGAAATCTTCATTTCTTCAATGGCTCCGGCAACGTATCAGGCCATTGAGGACAACTCCATTATTGGTTGGCTTCAACTGGGTAGTATAACATCTTTGGTGAGGGGCTCCTCCCTCGGGCTTCTCTTTTGTCTTCCCTTTTTCTTACTTTCTTCTCTTCTGCAAAAGCCTTTTTCTTTAGCATACGAGCCCCCCCCTTCCAATACGTTGGGTCTGTCTTTTATAGAATTTCTAAGGCTTCTTCTATTTTGTGATTATGGGCTTGGCATCATCACCCGTCCTTATTTTCCTCAGAAATTCCCTCCAACAGTTTTGAACGAATGAGACATTTTCTTCGTAGAGTTGATGTCATCAACAAATAAATACAAAATCTTAGAAAATATTCACATAACCAGATAAATACAAATCTTAAAAATTATCCATATATCCGGATAAATACAAATCTTGTGCAAACAAACGGTTAACCAAAGTTAAAAATTTATAGTCTATTCATACTTACAAATAAGATCTTATCCAAATAAGTATTAGATATGAGACTAAGTTGAAGGATCTCACAATTTACTAACCTTAGGAAATTTCATTCATAAAAATCTTATGACAATCTACCAACCTTAGAAAATTTCATTCCTGAAATTTTTATACTTAGCTAGTTGTTAGCCTTAGCCTATGGTCTACTTTGGTCCATGATTGATAGCCTAGTCAACGTCCCTAGCCATTTTACCACCATCTAACACGTAATCAAGAGGCTCTGATATCATTTATAGCGACTCACCCAAAGTGTAACATTAAGCCATTTATTCAAAAAATGATTAACTGAAGGTAAAGATCTATAGTCCATTTCAATTTATAAAAAGAATCTTTCCCACTTATAAACATGCGTGGGCTATTGATGAACAATATTATTAATCTGATTGAAATTTAAATCATACAATTTATGCTGCATGCGAAGGTGAAGCATCAGTTTGTGAAAATGAAAATTTAAACATTTGTTAGTCAAATATTGTTGAAATGAGTTGTTTATCAAATGAAATGTCAAACATGCAATATGAGATTCATTATGTTTGGTAATATGATTAAAATAGAAAAAAAACATGTCAATGTCTCTCATCAAAAAATAATCAAACACTTATATGTTTGTTTCATGTGTATATGATTGATGACCTCCTATCAATTGAGAAAATAAAAATTTAAATATTAATTCAAAACAATAATAAAAGGATATAAATAGGATATAAAACACTAAAGAGTCATTCCAATTAAAACCAAGCAGCCTATTCCGCCAGAATAATGATAGAATACATGCAACAAAAAATCAAATAATTAATAAGTACCTCCTACTACGAAACACTTATTGTTGCTACTGATTTTTTATGTTTAATACAATATTTTATATAATTTTAAAATATCATTCAACTCAATTCGATCCTATTGGGCACACCCACCACCTTAAATCTCACAACTATCTCACAACTTGTTGACCATGGCTTGCAATAAATATAGTAACGGATTGAACTCACTCCTTTCGTAAAAGAAAGAACATGGAAACCCATTAAAAAAAGCAGTGAGAAGAGCAAATTCTTTGAAGTTTTATTTTTTTAAAGAAAGAGCTGTAACGTTAACTATTGTATATATGCATTTAGCCAATATGTATTTTTACAAAAGAACTTTCTTGGTAGTTTAATCATGTCAATCCGTCTATTAAATATGTGGCTTTTCTGATATAGGCCTTGTAATAGTGAAAATGGATTATGCTCATGGATAACAATCTAGTGCTAGAATATGGATGGTGCTGATTATGATAACTATAACAAATGTAGCATTAAAGTCACAACCTTCTTAAGAGCAAAATAACAATAGACCAGCAAAGCAACAAAAAAAAAAGTTCTAGCCTTAGTTCTTCATCCCGACGCTTATATTTTTGTAAAGATTAGCAAGAAGAAGAGAATCACCCTTCTTTTCCAATAGTCAATGCTAGTTAACTCTACTTGTTGGGTTTATCATACATCAGTTGTAGATAATATTGGTGACTTGTATATAGACTAATGAAAAAACGTTATTTTTTGAGGAAGACTTTGGATTAAGAAAGACCCGTAATACCTATTACAAGTTCTTTTTAGGGGCCCATTATGTAACACCCCGACTCGGTTCACCCTTGAACCGACCCGGAAATGCTACCGGCGACCGAACCGTTCGATAATCTACTAGATTCGGTTAATCCGACCTAGATCTACTCTCGGCGTCTTAAGATGAAGACCACCTATGCCCTCTATTCATTATTCACATCATGGTATTATATCTTAACACTCAATCATATTATCATGCTTTTCACTACCTCACATCAGTTCAAATATAATAAAAATATAAACAAAATATTAAACATTCAGTCACCGAATACATGTGTGTGTGCGAAAGACCTCATTGCTCCTCCGTCAAGGCTGACACTTCTATCTCATAGTCGTCACCTACATATAATACAAAACCGCCAGTAACGAGCGTTACCAGTCCGGAAAATAACTAATATCAAATTGGCACAGGAGAGCTAACCCTCCTATTGAATAAAAACCATATACTTCCTCAAGAACTCTCACAAGGGCACTAACAGGAGCCGTCGCCCTCGAGCGGCAGCATCCCCCATCCATCTCATTCTCTTTCCTTAATCATCTCATCTATTGCGTCTTGCATCAAATATCATTCTCGTTCATCTTATCCCTCTACATCCTCCATATTACTCCTGGCCTTGAGCCGAAGGCTGAGTACTTTCAGGCAGTCGTCTTTAGTACCCTTTGAACCACAAGTCATGACATGCGCTGTACTAAACAGTACCCGTAAACCTCCACGTTCTCCGCGTTTGAGTTCCTCACACCCGGAGAAC